>JAIMZG010000295.1:0-27976 GCA_020466075.1 Colletotrichum coccodes | reverse complement strand
GGCCGGCGGCCAATGGGAATCGGGGATGGCGAAAAAATGAGACCGTAGGTACGTACCCCCTTTATGAACTGCAAAATTCTGCATCGTGAAATGGAGGAAAGAGCGGGCGATTGCTGGGAAAGATGCCTTGGGAGAGATGGGAGGTTCAGGCACCAACTTTGGGAAAAACTTCCCTCCTGCATATGCCGCTTCGACATTTGGACGGGAGGCAGATTCGAGATTTGGGTGGCTTTCGGGGAATGAAGCGCCTGAACGGAATAGACAGGAGACGCAGCTGGATGCCACCGAAGCGAGACAACACCTGCCAGTTCTTTGGATGGACGTCTTGGATGGGATAGCTCAGGTACAGCCAGGCTTGCCTCCAGCTTCAAGAGGCGGCACAGATTCGCGACGTCGACCGGTTCATTTTGGTGGGCCGGACTGCCCAGTTCATCCCTGTGTCGTCAAGGAACGTTGTCTGTAGCAGTTGATACCAGGCCCGTCATCTATGGGTTTACCGAGCAAGTTGATGCTGTGATTTCCACCGAGCGCCGTCTTACTCAGAACGTGCCGGGCGCCTGTTGATACCAACTCCGTTGATGACCAGGCTATCAACACAGGGTTCAGCCAAGGGTAGCGTCGAACGCCTGATCTCCTGTCTCATCCTACTGCGGTGTTGAAGGGGGATGAAAAAGGAGGACGCTTCAGACGGGCTGGATCTGGAGGCCACGTCATCTTCCGGTGTTTCCCAAAAGCCAGCCTCAACATCTACGCCACCATCACTCTTCACGATACAGCCCTTCCTCGAGCACCCACTCCTTCACGCTCAAGCTTACCAAACCCCTCAACTGTCCCTCATCCCCCCTCGAAGCAGCTTCCCTCACTTTCGTACTACTGACAACCTCCCCCATTCCCCTGACCATCTCGACCCTCCCCACCCACTCCCCTCGCCCGCCAACCTCCTCCAACCCGCCATCCCTCAGCTTCGCAAGGTACGCAAGCTGCTCCCGCTCGTCGCCCCATTCGTCGTCCGTTCGCATCGTAATGCGCAGCCTCGACCTCTCAATGAACGGGTCCAAAGCCCGCCGAATCGGCGCCACGACTTGCTCTCCCATGGCGGCGCCTGAAGGCGGCGGGGCAGCGGCGGCGTTGTAATACTTTGGGTTGAAGATGCGGATGAGAGTGTCGTAGCCCGCGAGGTAAACCTGCTCCGGTCCCTCCCCGTCTACGGCGTAGAACCCACTGTCCGAGATAGCCTGGCTCTTGTCGTGGAAGTACGGCATTGTCGTCAGTCCCAGGTCGACGTCGACCTCCACTCCTCCCCCCCGGGACGGCGCGGTTGTCGTCCTGCTCAACTCGTCCCGCAGATCCGCCGCGAAAGCGTGCATCATCCCCAACCGTGCGGGGAAGGCCGCCGGTTTGGGCTTCTTATCGGCATTGTTCACCGCGAGGAGCAGAAGCAGCCTCACGCCCCGCCCTCCCCCGGACCCCCTTCCGTGGCTACCGGTTTGGACCTTTCGGACGTCCCCAGCTGCAGGTCCCGGACCGCGGAGACGGCCATTCGCAGATGCGCCAGCGTGGGAGGGTTGGACGACGAGTCTAGCACGACGAGGCTCTTCACCCGCCGTCGCGGCCGCTCTTCCTCTGGCCGCCGCGACGCCGGCGTTGCTCCTATGTCGTCATGGCCCGCGGTTGCCGAGCTCCGTCGGGGTAGAGTGCAGACGACGCGGAACGCGTCTTTGGATGATTGGAACGCCGTCAGGCTGCGGGAGAAGAAGTCGACCAGGGTGGTGCGACTGGCCATGGCCGGTTCCGGTGCGTTATTGGATGACATGTTTGAGTTGTAAGTTAGGATGGGCTGCGAGACGAGGTGAGACACTGCCGGGCATGCTACGTTCATTTACCCCGCTACGTGGGGGTCATACTCGGACATCTGAGCGATGTGGGGAACCACTCCTTCACCCTATAGGGCGAGGTTTATGGTGATATATGCAACTCTTACAACATTCGACGACCCTGGTATCGTACAAGTTTTGCTTTTATAAACCTCATGATGAGTATTCCGTCCCTCCTTAAGCCTTCTTCGCCCGCGCATTGGCAAACATCTGCGAGGTGACGAGGCCCAACGCAAAGAAGATGCCGATACCTAGAAAGTTGAGCACCGCATTCATCAGGGGCGGCACCTTTTGCGCCACCTCCATGTCGTCCTGTATCCTCTCGATGCGCTCTGCCATCTTCTCCTGCCCGAAACCCGTGCGCACGCGCTGCTCGCCCGTCTTGCCCATCTTCTCCAGCTCCGCCTGGCTCATGCCGTTGAGCACCTTGTCCATGACTGCCGCCCACTGCTCGACCTGGTCCGGCTCGCGCAACCAGCCCGTCACACCGTCGACGACCGTCTCAGTGGGCCCACCCGTGTTCGCCGCCAGCACGGGGACGCCGGCGAGCATGGCTTCGAGGGGCACGATGCCGAAATGCTCGTTGGAGGGCGTGTAGACGAGGAGCTTTGCCGACCGGAGGAGCGAGTCCTTGAGGTTCGATGGGATCGAGAGGAGGAACAGCACCGGGATGTGCGCCGGCGCCGACAGCGCGGTGATGATGTTCTTGGCCGTAAAGGTCTCTAGTCCGTACGACGCCGCCAGCTTCTCGAGCTCCTTATGGTACTGGCAGTTCTCGATGCTGCGGAGGTCGTAGCCGCCCGCGATCACCAGCCGCACGCCCTTTCTCTTGTCCGCGGGTAGCGACGCGAAAGCCTTGACGGCGAGCGCGATGTCCTTCTTCCTCTCGAAGCGGTTGATGCTGAGGATGATGTTCTTGTCCGTCCAGATGGCCTCCTCCTCCCCGCCCGTACCCTCGCCAATCAGCTTGCTGTTGTCGCTCTTTTTAGGCGCGACGTCGACGCAGGGATAGACGACCTTGAAGTTCTTGCGCCGTGCCAGCTTCGGCCAGGCCTTTGTCGCGACGCCCTTCGTGAAGCCCGAGTTGACGGCGATCTCGTCGGCGAAACCCATGCTCCACTCCTCGACCCAGTCAAAGGGCACGCGGTAGAGGCGCTTCCACCATTTTTCGCGGCCGAGGGCGAGGTACATGTCGGGGAAGTGGCAGTAGAAGAGAATAGGCGCCTTAGGAGAGAGGTACTGCAGCAGCGGCAGGCCCGCGCTGAGCTGGTCAACGAAGAAGGTGTCGGGTTCGAGGGACTGGAGCTCGCGGGTGAGGTAGATCTGGACGAGGAGGTGGAGCTGGCGCAGGATGGCGCAAAGGATGGTCAGGCGGCCGAGGATCGAGGGGGGGACGATCCAGTTGCCGCGGACGCGGACATCGAGGGTTCCTGGAGGAGAAATGTCAGCAAGGGTTGTCTATGGTGTTCGAAAAGTTGGGGAGGATCCTGGAATGTCCTCTTCCATACCATCGCGAGCTTCCTCGAAACAGTGGCTCCGATCGCAGTGGCTGGTGAAGATGACGACCTTGTGGCCGCGATTCTGCAGACCAACCGCGGCGTCGACGACGAGACGCTCAGCACCGCCGATGCCAAGGTCCGGGTGGAAGAAGACGACGGTCCTCTGGGCCTCGTCTTTTTCCGCCATGATTGGGAAGTTTTGTGGTCAGCAACAGTTCGGAGATGTGCGGAGGAGAGAGAGCTCCGTCTGTCTGTCGCCCTTCCCAAGAGGACAGAAATGCGACCTGAGACGAGACAGTCGACCCGACACCACGACTGGAGCAAGCGGGACGCGAATTGGGTCGTCACAGCTGGGGTAACTCAGTGGTTGGCAGGTCCTGATTGGATACCGTAAAGTGGGATACTGTCTTACGTAAGAAGTCCCTTTGCAGGGGTCTTGGCCTGAGGGGGGTGCACTCAGCTAGTCGGCGGGTTAGCGATCTGGGGTGCATCAGAACCGTAGCAGCTTGGCGTCTCTTTGATGTTTGGTCACTCTTCTTCACATGTGAAAATCCATCTTACCTATTGTCCCTATGAATAAAAGGGTTAAACATCCCATTTACTGCCACGGCTTTCTGAATGACAAGTCACTTGATTGGATCATTAGCGCTTGTGCATGGGAATAAGCCAGGTTAGAGTTTGATGTGTCAGCTGAACTGCCGCCACACGTCGCGTCTCCTCATCATCCCAATCTAGCCTCGCATCCTTTGCCGAGCCGAGGTCTGAATCGCTTGCTTTCAAGAACCGCCATCCGCTGATCTCGTCGACCTCTTGTCGCCGTGATATCGACCACCACCCACCTCCGCACTCCGGATCATCCACAAGTCTAAAGCCTACCGAAACCTCGTATGACTAGCTGCCACCTTGAGCTTCTACCCACAATCATATCCTTTTCCTCGTCTCCAAATACCAAAACCTAACTGTAAACACCATCTCCCAATACCTTCCCATCCCGCCAGCCTCCTCTCACTCATCACCATCACTTCTCAATCATGGCGGCCCAAAACCCCCTCTTCACGATCCCCATCCCCGCACTCGACAACCATGTCGGCGGCTCTATCGTCTGCACCACCCCAGCACCGCTCGTCTACCTCCTGAGCTGGTCCTCGCCCCCAGACAACCGCCTCACAACCCCCTTCTGCCGCGCCCTCCTCGCCGCCCTCGACATCATCGAGTTCTCCCACCCCGTCGGCGTCCTCGTCACCACTTCCGCCATTCCCAAGTTCTACTCCAACGGCCTCGACCTCGAGCATGCCTTCTCCACGCCCAACTTCTGGCCCGACACCCTCTACCGGCTCTTCAAGCGCTTCCTGACGTACCCCATGCCCACCGTCGCCCTGATCCCCGGCCACGCCTTCGCCGGCGGGTTCATGACGGCCATGCACCACGACTACCGCGTCATGAACCCTGACAAGGGCTTCCTCTGCATGAACGAGATCGAGTTCGGCGCCCCGCTGAAGCCGCCCATGTCCGCCATCTTCCGCATCAAGTGCGCCTCGCCCCGGATCTACCAGGAGATCGTCCTCGAGGGGAAGCGCTTCCCCGGCCCGGCCGCCCTTGAGGCCGGGCTCGTGGATGCCTTGGGAGGGCTCGACGAGGCGCTGAAGCTGATTGCGGACCGCAAGCTCACCCTGAAGGGCAAATCGGGCGTGTACGCCGTTCTCAAGGCCGAGATGTGGAAGGAGAGCGCCTACGTGCTGAGCAAGGAGAACTACGAGAGCGAGGAGAAGATCTGGAACCAGAGGGAGGAGCTCGAGCAGCAGCGGGTCGCGGCCGGGAAGAAGTTTGCCGCGGAGTGGAAAGCCGGCAAGGCCAAATTGTAACGAGACCTGAGATGTGACGACTTACGCATGATATGTGGGGCCATTAACGCACCAAAGGCGTATGAGACGGGAAGCTCCATCGCTAAAAGGATTGTGTATTGTATGATAAAAAAAGACGCTATTCTTGTGTGCCTTCCCAATCGGACAGAGGGGGTATCATGGACGTCCTTTCAAACACCTGAAATGCATCATCGCGCTTCCTTCCACGTATCCGCGAACGCTGCCCCTGCCAGGTCCTCACGTCTGACCGTCCTATTCTATCGGCATCGGCTCTCGAACATCCAACCCCGGCTCGACCGCCTCGATCTCCTCGTGTCCACTGCCATGACCGTTGCCGTTGCCGTTGCCGTTGCCATTAGCCCTGGTGGCCTTCTTGGCCGCGTTCATCTCGTCCCTCCGCCTCGCAACGTCCTTTTCCGCCTGAATCGCCTTGTCCCGACGCGCCTCGACATCTTCGCGTTTGACCTCTTTCCTCAGACCATCCGATGCCTTGATCATATTATCGATGCTTATGGCATGATTGGTCATTTGGCGGTTGATGTACGTGTACACGCTCGCCGGCGTGTCGCACTGCAGGAGCTGGGTCTCGTTGAGCTTGAGCAACGCGAGCGCCACCTGGAACAGAAAAGTGCTTCCGTCGTTCATGCAGAGCACCACGTCCCAAACACGGAAGAGCGCCTCGGCGCAGAGGCAGTCGGTGAACACACTCAGGAACCACTGGAAAGTCAGCGCCTCGAGCTCGATGCTGAGGTCATCCAGGTGCTGCGACAGCTTCGGGAGCACATCCGCCACGTACTGACGCAGGACTTGTTGGTCTGCGCGCGATGCGAGGAGGCTGTGATCGTAGTATCCCGACGGCAAGATGTTTTCGATAATACTGGTCAGAATCCAGAAGGCATCCTCTGCGGACGGCATGATCAGCAGCAAGTTGGCCGCAATGAGATTCATGCCCTGGCAGTAACCGACTTCCGGGTTGCGACGGGCGTATGCTTTAAGGACCTCCTTGAGCTTCGCCACACCTGGCCCTTTGCGGAAGAAGATGTTATCCGTAAGAGTGCGGTTGATGTCCATTTCGATCTGTGACACCGCAATTGGGTCGTCATCCTTGCCCGGTCGAGCGATGATGTCCTGGTAGTATCCTGGAATGCGCAGAGTGGTTGCGCCAGAACACTCAGACCAGACCTTCGCACGCAAGTTGACTGGGATGCCGCCGAGGACCAGGTTCCTAAGCTCCGTCCTCTTGGCCCGTCCAACTTTTCCTTTGATCCCGAGGCCAGTAATGCCGATAAGTTCGCCGTCGGCAAGGGCAGCTTCGGGCAGGTTCATGGCCGGGCGCTCGTAACGAGCCTCGGCTAGGGCGGCGGCGGCTGCTGCTGCGGCCTCGCCATCCCTCCTCCTCTCGGCTCTCACTTTGCGCAGGAATTCGTTCCAACGAGCAGCTTTTTCTCTCTGCAAGGAATCGTGTAACTCGCCCATGTGTTGGAGCAGCAGCTTTACCGGCTCGGCATCATCCCTGACCACCGTCCCTGCAGCCGCGTCTGTCTCCACGGGAGGGGTCGCCTCGCTGTCGATGACGGATGTTGTCGTGCTCGCAATCGGAACAAATCCTCGCTCGTCAGCTGTGATGAGACCTGGAGACTTCATCCCCAGCTCGCCTCCCTCGAGCACTTCTAGAGAGGGCGCGCTGAGGGCGGGGGTGTGAGACAAGAGCTCGGTCGGGAATGTCGCTAGCTTGAGGTAATCTTGCCATTTCTTGGTCCTGCCTTCGCCTCCGCGTTCTTCTGTTGAAGACGGGCTGTCTGGTCGTTCTTCGCCGCTCATAGGGCTCGAGACCTCCTCTTCCTCCTCGATCAACGGCGAGGCCAGATCCGAACGGCCGGTGGAGAGCATCTCAGTGCGGCTACCCTGTTTGAGGTGACGGGCCATCTGCGCAGCTTCACGCTGCCTCCTCTTCCTACGTTGATCGTAGATGAAGCCGAAGCGGTCGGTAAGATACTCGCTGCCGACGTAGTTGTTGTAAATGTGTGTCAAGGTTGGGGGCTGCGTCTCGGGCGGCAGAATCGCATCCATCTCGACGGGACCGTAGCTCTCCTGGCGGTTGGACGCCGCATTTGTGGGACTGCTGACCATGGTATCCCATCTCTCCTGCGGTTGGGTTCTAGCAGCGGTGGCGGCCGGAGGAGCAATCGTGGCCGTTCCCGTTCGGCGCATGGCCATGAGGGCCTTTGGGCCGCCCTGTGTAGAGACTGCTCGGCTTGATTGTGAAGTCTTGGTACTCGAGGTTGAAGACGCTCGCGCGGTCGACTCCGGTTGGGTAGCGCTATTAGACCTTCCGCGGTTGGGGCCGCCCTCGCGCGTGTTTATGGCGCCTCCGGCCACCAGCCTCATAAGACTGGCCGCGACCGACGTTGACGCTTTGCGCGAACCAGGCGGGCCAGACTGGATGCTAGACGCTCGGCTGGGAGTCCTCGGCGGGACGCCCTCGGGCGGTACACTGTCGCCGGGCGGACTGAAGAGGTCATCCTGCAGGCCGGGTCGCCTGTCGGCGTTCGACTGTGCCCTTACGACCGTGGCCGGCCTCACGTCATCGCCGTTGATGCTGCTGGGCACGCTGCCCTTCCTGCTCGTTCCTCCCCAAAGGTAATCCTTCCAACCTCTCGCCGTTCCCCTACCCTCAGGGTTGGAGGGCATGGAGAGGTTGCTAGCGCGGATCGTCGCATCGTTGACCTCTGTTTGGCCAAAGACGTTATAAATGACAGTATCCTGCATGGCATCGCTCATGAGGTCAGACAGACCGCTCTCGTTGCGACGGTTGCCTGGGCGAGCCGTTTTGACCTCGCTCTCGACGGTTCTCAGCCTCGTCTCAAGTTCCAGGTTGGAGAGGCCGCATTCTAGAATGATCTTCCGCAAAGCCCTCTCCCTTTCGTCGGCCTTCCTCCTCAACTGGGCAATTTGAGCATCACGTTGTGCCAGGTCGGTCGCGACCTGTCGGACCAATGCGACCGCTCCGTGTCTGGCAATCAGGCGCCCGATATGCTCGTCGTCTGCATGGTGCAGGGCGCCGGGGATCTTGTGCGTGGAGATGGGCGAATCCTCGAACAGGGCGTCGCGGGCCGCCTGCTCGGCAGAGGAGCCTCCGGTCAGGTTGCCCAGCAGGGAAATAGGACCGGGTCTCGTCTCCGAGATCTTGCGAACTGTCGCCGGGGGCTCAAGTTCCGAAGCCGGATCCGAGGGAAAGGAGTGTTCGGCTCTTGGCGAGTCGGGCGGGATGGAGGGGAAGCTCGTCAGGGACTTGTCTTCGGAGGCAGCGATGGAGCTTGCGGAGCTCGATGGCTGAGAGTTCAGCTTCGACCGTTTGGCTCGTACGGTGGAAGAGCGGGCGCTCCTCATAGACGTCGCGCTGTGCTGCGAGACGGAGCGCTCGAGAGGGAGGGAAGGCGGCTCGGAGTCCATCGTTGGCGGGCGATGATGTCGCCAAACGTCATGGTTTCCGGCAAACGCAGCAGGGTATGTGTCTGCAGATTGCGCTGCTGAATGTGTACTCCGGGCCAAGGCGACGCAGGTCGGGTGAAGTTCAGACAGTTACGAGCTTCGCGAGAGGTGGTACCATACGAGAAAAAGGGTGAAGTGTATAGAAAATGTATAGGTAGCGCAGACCAACAAAGCGGAGAGAGAGCGAAGAATGGCTGTAATGTCGAGGTCAGAATTGGGACGTATAGATGAAAGTGTGTGGGCGGCGGCACGATATCATTATGCAATCCAATCCCAGAGCGGCATCAGACGTGACAAGGGGTAGGGGACGAGCCTCTCTTAGCAGGTCTGGGGTGCTTTTTCGCTGTGCGGTGTAGCGTGCTGTGCAGCGTGTTGTTGTGCTGCATGCTCCGTACAAAGCTTTAGTGGCGGATAGGGTGACGGGAGTTTACCCGCAGCTTCCATCAAGATTCCATCGCCTCGGGTATGAGTACATGGCCCAGCTCAAATTACCACCAATTTCACCGTGTTAGCGCGGCGAGGATACGTACCGCAAGTGACATGCGTTGACGATTACCTCAGGCCTCTCAGCTGCAGCCCACTGCAAAACCCACTTCCAGCCCAGTGGGCGATTATTCCACTCAGGGGGGAACCCTTCCCAGTTAATGCCTTACCATGCATACACATCACTGAAAACCTGTCAATGTCCAAGCACAAGTTACGTGGTTGAGATGCGCTTCCAAAAGCAAGTGCGCCATGAATGTCGGTATGGACACGTCAAAAAAGGAGGGTCCGGTGCCACATCACCAGTTGGGAAAAGCTTCGGCCGGTTCCCAGGGACATCCAGCTTCGTCAACCAGGGCGCGCACAACTCATGGTATTTGCATTCGCATAATAATACGTAGCAGAGGGTATGCATACCATGCATGCGCTTCCATGCCACCCGACCCCTCATTCTCGTGGCATCTTCGAGCCCAAGATGTCAAGCTAACCCTGCCATACCCTTGCGATGCCCTGTCCCCAAGGGAGTTCCCTCCTCGCTCCTCAACCCTCTCGTCCAGTTCCCGCCCAGAGCCCAAACAAAGAGCACAGAAATTAATGAGCGCTTGAAAGGCATTGCCCTGCAGCCCTCTTTGCTCCCAGCAATAAAGAATGAAATGAAAAAAAAAAAGCGAAGGGGGAAGCCCATCCCGCCGCTTTCCCTGTCTTGGCTGCCTCCAACGCAACCGAAGATGCAGGCGATCTCCTTACCTGGCGCGCTTACCAGAACACTGGACGCTTCAAGCGACCTGTCTGATGTCTACTGATATGCTCGTCCCAACTTTTGATCTTGCGCGCCACGAGGTCTCTCGTCTCGTCCAAGGGATGAATGAATCGATGGTGGGATGGCAAGGGGGGCAAAATGTAGGGGTCCCAGAGATGATCTACTTTCGACTGTGGATTGCTGCTGCACGTCGGGCGCACACCCGCCCATCTTGTGCATTTCACCGTGGCGTTGGGCTCCGAAGCCGTCTAGTCGGGACGGATATGCACACAAACCACGTCCGCCCTAAGATTATCTCAGGGGCTTGCTTATTTTAGTCACCCCGCGATGACATATTCCCCAAGTTGCCCAAGCCGGGCTGAACACATTTGCGGTGCCCAAGCCACTTTGGTCGTAGGTCACTTGTCCAGATTCGCTAGGTGATAATCTCCCCTTGAAACGGAAAGAATTTTCCGGGGCATGAGGCGACTCAGGACACCTAGCATCGTGTGGCGCCCTGACCATCGTCGACCTAACTTCGGAACACGAGACCACCGATTCATCAAATCTCCAGAGTCTAGAGCACTAGCCCGGACGATATGCTCCACTGAAATATGAACGTACTGCCCCGAAGGCATCGGCTCGGCAATGAAGATATCAAGTGGATCCCGGACACCCGAGTCCTCGGATCACGGCCGATAGCCTTATCATCGACACGTTCAACGAAGTACCGGCAATAAAAGGCCATTTTTGGCATATACAGAGTCTATATTCTCTGGCATGTTCTTGAACCAATGCTCCCTTCTATTTGTACTCGTACAATGCCCCCTCGTTTCGTCATTAATAATACCGGCTTCCTTTTTCAATAAATACCCAGACGCCGCCTTCCCTTACTCTGAAAGCAAGTCCAATATGAATGAAGCAAAATTTGCTGTGTTACAAACGCCCCAACTTCCCCTTGTTTTTGCTGCCCCCCCCCCCAATGTTGTTACAAATCCGCCATCTCAAGCGAAGCTGTCTTCTGCGTTCCATCGGCTGCTCTCATCGGCCTTTGTCGAAACCGGGGCCGGTGCTGGAGCTGGTGGCTCAACCGGCGCCGAGGCCGGAGCAGGAGTCGGAACTTGAGCAACATCGCTGGGTAACAGCCCCTCTTTTATCAAAGCCTGAAATGATGGGTCCCGAGCAAGCATGTGCTGGCGCTTGACGGGAAGTCCGTCCAAAATCTTCAGCTTCTTGCAGCATCCCACAAAAACGACTTGATACAGTCGGCGCCGAAGGCGAGTCGTCTCATCAAGTCGTCTGGCGAAACCGCATCCCTCTCCGGGGCTGCCTCTGGAAGAGTGAATGGGTCTGCGACGTGGCCTCCGTCTGCCGATATCGTAACGTGCACTGGTGGGTAAAAGCCCTGCGTGATTGGATTGTCCCGCAAGTCCAATTGTGTCAGGTGCGGGAAGTCAGTCAAAAGTTCCGTGACTGTCGTTGAATCCGCCAAGCGGTTGCCGGCCACAAGAAGCTTCTTGAGCCGCGGAACGAATCGAATGGGTGAAAGATCCGCAATGGCATTGAAGTTAAGGTTCAATGATCGCAGATTTGGCATCAACTGCCCGACACTATCCGGCAGACACCGAAGGCCACAGTTGGCCAGTTCAAGTAGCTGTAGGTTGAGGAAGTCTACCTGGGGCTCGAAAGTGCCGATGTAGTTGCCAGAGAGGAAGAGTTTCCGAACCTCGTAAGCCGAAGAAAGAAAGGAAAGGTCCAACTGAACATCGCCACGTTGCTCTCTTAAAGAAAGACTATCCAGGTGACGGGCCTTGGTAAAGCCGGTAATCTTGCTGATGCGATTCCTGTCAGCGTGAAGCAGGCGGACAGCCGACAAGCAACTGATGTCAAGCTCTAGGATGTCGTTGTCGCTCAGGTCGAGATACCGCAGGCCGTCCAGGCCTTGGGCGTCTTCGGCAGTGAAGCTTTCCAGGCAATTCTTGGCAAGCTTGAGGGTCTGCAGGGATGAAAGCTGTCCGGCATTGCAAATGTCGGTCACCTTGTTCCCAGCCAGATCCAGCTCAGTCAACCGGTGCAGCTTAGTGCCATCGAAATCGGCCATCTCGATCAGGTTGTTCCGCGCCCGGAGCGTCAAGAGTCCGTCGTGCTGGTTCAAGCCGTCCAGGGAAGTGAGCTTGTTGTTGTCGGCTCGCAGGCTGCGAAGATGGACTAGATTCTTCAGAGCCGACAGACTGGACAGATCATTGTTGGAAATATCGACATATTGCAAATTGGCGAGATGATCCCACGACGTCAGCTCAGTTAACATGTTGTGCGTCATCTTGAGTTGTCTGACAGAGGCTGGTACTCCCTCCAGGTGGCAAAGAGTGTTGTTTGACGCATCGAGGCTCACTAATCGCCCGCAAAACTCATCCAACATGTGGAGGCTCGATAGTCGCTTTTCACTAATGTCGAGTTCTGTGAAGTCTTCCCAGTATGGCTCGAATGGTTCAATCTCAGTCAAACGGTCCACAAGGTCACGAACCGTCATGGACAAAACCTTTTTAGAGCCATCACCGGTGACAAGACGCTGCTCTTCGACAATGTAGCTGACTTCAAAGCCGAAAGACTTCTCGTGATTGTTCAGGGTGAAATCTGACATGGGACTCAGCGATAGGTTACCGACGTTGTGGCTAATGATAGCGTTTGCGTCTCGGTAAAGCCCGCCCATTCTTGTCTTCCCTGGAGTCTTTATAATGAAGCTCAAACTCTTCTCCTGCTTCTCCTGAGAAACGTGGCTGAGAGCACTGTTATCGGCCAAGATGCTGATCTGCCGTTCATCGGCATTGTCTGCGATTACGCTGTCTTCGTCACGTTCGTCGATACGAGACACAGGACGCGGAACGAAGGATCGGCCGCGGAGTGAAAACTGCCTCGATGGACCACGAGCCGGAGCAGTACGTGGGCGCGGTTGCAGTAGGTTCCGTCGCGCGGCTTTCGTCAAGCTCTGGTACTTGCTTGTTTTGGACTCCTCCATGACAGACTCCGGGTCTATGAAGCTGCCCTCGTCGTCTTCGAGACTATCGATGTCTTCTGCAGCGACGTCTCGGATGATGGAAGCGATCGGCGAAGAGAACGATATGGTCATTCGCCTCCTGGATGGGGAAGAGTCCATGATGCGATCCTCGTCAAGCTGAATTTCATGCTCCACGTCACCGTCGCTTGCTGCTCTGGTCTCGAGCTTCGTAAACTCGGTTCTTGCCTGCGATCCAATGTCTTTGGGCAGCGCTGCGTCGGGCGATAAGGTCACAAAGCCTCTGCCAGATGAGCTCCTAGGCGTATCAAGAGAGGCCCTGGGCGATTGTGTCATGTTTGCTTCACGTTCCTCGGCCTCTTTCTGTGCCGTCACCAGTCGCAGATGCTGCATCTCCTTCGTAATGTCAACAGATAGGTCAGGAATGCTTGCAAAAGGATCATCTTCGCTGTCCTCAGACGGGATAACATGCGAGCTTCTAGGTCGGATGCTTCCGCCCCTTCGCTTGATCCAGATGTTTTGTTGACGATCGAGATACATACTGCCAACCTGGTCCGGTATCAAATGCGACACACTCTGTGGCGCTATTGTTTTACGCGACTCGGAACCTCGGGAGGAGCCCGTGTGCATGGTGCGGTTCGTAGATGCGCCAGACGAATGGGTCGGGAAGTCGTCCAAGATATCCGAGTCACCTCGTCGTATGTTCGGGTTCGCGCTGATGCGAATGTTTGGAGGGTCACTGATGGTTTCGTCTCCTCCCAGATATTGAAGGTCATCGTTGTTCCTGCTGCGGTTCCTCTCTTCAATTCGCCGTTCAACTTCCTGCGCGACTCGCATCGCGTCCTGTGCCTGATCCATGGACCTGAGCGATGATGTAATGACGTCCCCCATGTCGCTGAGCTCTTGGTATTTTTTTAGATAGTCGAGAATCTCCGGATTCTCTTGTCGTTGCGGCGCCCTTTGCACTGGTTTCCCTTCTCGGCTCGGGGGCCGGGATAGTGGCTCTCTGGTTGAATCTTCGAAGGAATCTTCGTCGAACGCTGGGCTTGGTTCGCCGTATTCTGCATCCGATTCCTCCACGCTTGTTAAGCCACTTGGGGCTTTCACTCCATTCCGGATCATGGCCATGATCTTGCCGGCCTCGTCCAGGAAGTCCTGGGTTCTGATAGATGGCTTGCGGTCTGTGTCGATAGTCGCACTACGGTCATTCGCACTCGATGTGAACTGAGATGCACGGTGAGGGGAGCGGCGCTGTGGCTGCTCATCCAGCTCGTCGAAAACATCATCCTCAAAAGGGAATTCGCCGGTTTGCAGAGAAGACCTCGAGCTTGGGGTTGGCGTCCGTGGCCGAAGAATATGACGTGTTGCCAGGACGGTGGGGTGAGCTCTTTGTTGCAAGCTGCCCGGACGAGCATCTTTACGCTTCTTGCCCATCATACTCTGCATCAAAGCGTGGGTTTCTTGAACCGTGTCCAGGAGAGCATAACGCTCTTCCCGCCCATATGCAATGTCAGACTTGTGGAGCGTCCTCCTTCGCTTGGGTGTCGGATCTTTGGATGGTGAGGTACGAGGCCGCTTCCCTTCTGAGCCCGTATCGCGTCTCTGAGGTGTACCTAGCATGAATGCAGCGGGTCCGGTGAACTGGACCTTTTGTATACTTCCTTCACTGGCGGATGGGGTGTGCTTCGAAGACGAAGCAGTTGTCGTGCCCGACTTTGCTCGCTTCCTGGGAACGAACATTGACGCTTCGTCTAGGGTAGGCGAACCAGGAACGGCCTCAAACCGTAGGACAGATCCCTCATCGTCATCATCTGGTGCGCATTGGGACTCTTTCTCTCCTTCGTAGAATTGGGATTCCTCCTCGAGTCGAATGGATATATCTTGGTTGAATTGGTAGCCTTCAAGGTCTCCAGCACCAAATTGACTCACAGAACGGGAGCTTGTGGCTGTTTGTTGCACTGGAACGGACAGGTAATCACCTGGAGCAGTATGTGGTCGTCGTCTTCCTGCCGGCTGTGAAAATTCCCCGCTGAGGGACTGGCGCGAGGACCCTGACATCTGCTCCTCAAACTGGCTGATACGTCGAAGCAGTGTTTGATTTGTGAACGTGTCGTAAGGCCCGAAGAGCTTCAAAGGACTGGTGCTGCTAGTCCCAGCCGTCCCGGGTTTCTCAGGACTCGGGTTCGGTGCGCGCGGAGGTGGGGGCTTTGAGTACCATATCGCATTGACGATGTGTAATCAGGCGAGTAGGCCCTGACGCTTGGGAACTGCTTGGGCGTGCTTGCCTGAAGAGACTCTTCAGGGAGCATCTCCGACGTGTCGGCACCCATCCCAGGACTCAAACCCCGGTATCTAAAGGACCCATCGCCAGATCTGCCTCCACGTCGTATGTTGAGGAAGCCTCCACGTCTTGCGTAGTCCTCGGTCGTCTCTATCTTGTCGGTTTCGGCCTCGTCGAGGGTCCCATCCGCGTCAAATCTGAGCTCACCCTGTGAGTCCAGTAGCATCTGATCGATCTGTAGTTTCTCGAGACGATCCTGAAGCTGGTCGACGGGAAGTTCAGCGGGGACAGAATCACCTCCACCTTCATTTTCCTTCTGTCGCATAAGCGTAAGGACAATCGGACTAAAATCCTCGTTACGAATAACACTCTGGCCACTGGTCTTTCGCGATGCATCATTCGGCGGTGCCAAACCGGACACGGACGCCGCCAGACTCGGTTCTTGGGCGTAGCTGCCGCGGTGCGGGGTAGGTTCGCTCAGCTTACTATGATCGATGGAGTCGTCGGTCGATGCCTTGTAGGTAATGTGAGGCGGACGTATCCTAGGGCTCGGGCTCGGGCTTGGGTCCATCTGGCTTCTGCCATCCGACTCATCGTCTTCGTCTTCGTTTTCGTCCATATCCATGTCTTGGCGCCGGAAGAACGGAGGGCTTGACGGCATGGTAACGTTATGTCGTACGCTCTGATCGGCCAAGGTGCTGTCCTGGTGGGGGGAAGGCGGCTTGAACATGTTTTCGAGGCCCGCGGCCGCAGAGCAAAAGAGGTCCCTCTGTTCGCCGTACGCGACGTCTCCGTACACCAGTCTGCGCTTCCATTCTGGGGTGTCTGCGGTACCTCTCAGCGGTGACGACTTCAGCGACTTATGTTGTACTGTGTTGTGGATGACAGAGCCGTTCGTGGATGCCGAGAGCGCACGACTGGTTTGGCGCGATTGTTCGTTGGGCTTGATTTCGCGGGAAAGCTTCGAAGGGCCTCTTTGAGAGAGAGGGAGGTTGACATCGTTGGAACTCCGTTCGCTCAGGATGCCGAAGCTCTTGTCGCTCGTGCCGGCACTCGAAGGTCGTACTCTGCTCACGGGGAGTGGTATGCGACTGCCGGAACCTTTCGTGTTTGGCGTTTTATTGTTCTCGGTTGGCTTCAGAGGCGGCAGCTGGGCAGCCGGAGAAGTCTCGGAACCAGCTTGCGAGGGCCAATCCTCAGACAACGAGTCAAGCCAAGCATGAGTCATGGTATGTTGGCCGATACGGTCGAGGTTGGAGGTCTTCAAGTTTATAATCAGTCCATCGAGCGGGTGGTAGATAGTCGGAAAATGAGGTCGCGGTTTGCGGGGTGTTTATTGTCGCGATTGTGTTATGTTTACGCGGGCAATTGCAATACAAACGTCGCAGGGCTGGAAATGCAGGAGAAAATAATGCAGGATGATGAGCTGATGAAAATCGCGAAAAGACTGCTGGCGAAAGCGCCTCTGCTACCTGCAGTAACGTTCTGTTCGTGATGTGGGAAAAAGAGGTGATGGTATTGTTTCGTGGGGAACGCGGTCGAGAGCGATCGCGTTGGGGCCCAGCGTTATGTCAATCTCACTTGTCCAGGGCTGTTTCCCAGAACAATAACTAATTCAATGTTATGCTGATTGGCAGGCGGCGGGTTGCTGTGTCAACCGCCACAGACCAGTTTCTGACCATGCCGGGCCATGACCGTGACCCAAAATTCCCCGATCGTCCGATGGCGCTAATCGCTGTATCGAGTTGTGATGGCAGTCACTCTAAATACATAGCTTCCCCTTATGCAAAGCCAGCGTCGTATCCGCCTAGCCAGCCAATGCCACAAACAAAAATCACTTAAACACGACATCACGTGCGCTGCCAGTTGCAGACGCGCTCCATCGCGTCGCCGGGTGAACGTGCACGGGTCTACGGCCCACCAAATCTCGGAAGCGTCCCTCTTTGTCCGCCTTTTACTACTCATGTTTATTCAGTCGGGTGAGCTGATCACTCTCGCTTTTGCAACGACCGCCGACCGTAATCCGGATCACCGCCCGGCGCCAATGCGACCGTAGCGTCCCCGACTTTCTCGCATCTCTTCCGTCCCGTCAACACGGTCGATGGCTTGTATTACAAGTGTTCACAAACGGCAACGATGGATTTCGAGGAAGGATGGAGAGTCCGGTGCTTGCACGATGAGCCCATCTACTGCGAGGCGCCTCACGACGAAGACGATGTCTTGTATGCGGGATCCGACGACGAGCATTATGATAACTCCGACGAAAGAAGACTCCGATATGAGGAGGCCGCAATCCGGTTTCTTCAGGGTCACACTCCAGTCCTGCTCACAACGGTTCTTAGAGGCCCGTTCGAAGGGCCTGACGCGAAAGGTTGGATAAATCCATGGCAGTCTAAAAGGCAAGAGGCGACGACGGCGTATGCCCCAAAGCCTGCGCCAGAAGCTATGCCGGAAACTACATCAGAATCTGAGCAATACAACATCGAAGCGGCGAGTACTGGAAGCACGACATCCTGCCACTTGCCTAGTCCGCGAAGCTTGGATCAAGTCAACATTACCCCACATCCATTCCTGGAGGAAGAGGAGCTCGAACGAGTCGAAACATGGAGAAATACCGCGGAATCAGCAAGTAAATTGGGGGAAGAAGCTTGGCCGTTTGATACCTCACTTTTGCAGTCTCAACCCCAGTCCCAATCTCGACGGAAACGGCGGTCAACAGGGCGAGAGTGGCTCAAAAGGAACAACAAACGTCAGAGGGCCGAGAATGCCTATGATATCGAAGTTGCCTCAGCTGTTGCCCAACACGGCACCCCTAGTCTTCGTCGCGGTCTGCCACGGTCGAAACAAACGTCACAACAACAGCAAAAGCAACAGGACCTTGTTGTGGAGGATGCCGCAGCAAGCTCGGAAAGTCCTGAAGCCAGTCCACAATATCCGCCAGCCGACTCGCAGGCAGTTACGACTCGATGTTCACGACGGTCATCTCAAGTCCGTGGCAAACACGCTGATGCTTCCCAAGAAGAAATGCCAGCGCCATTAAGCACACCTATCCAGACACCGCAGTCTTCCAAGAAATCAAGGATGACGCCGAGGAAAACTGCACACGGATCCACGCCTCGAAACAGCAATGTGACCATGGTCAAGGGAGAATCATGTGGGAATGTCAAGGAGGACGAAAGCAAAACTCAGCGGGACGAAAGCTTTATTTTCCGCGTGAGGCCCCAGAATCTTGCGCTAGACATCACGAATATCAGCCCTACAAGAAGAATGTCTTTCGGAAGGCTCTCTTCACCGGCCTCCACAGCACCCTCCGAGACGGACTCTCGCAGTGAGATTCTGGACCTGGACGGGGATACCTGCATGGCAGACGACACGAAAGCAACCTCTCCTGAATCCAATGCGGGGGACAAGGGTCATCACGAAGAGGCTATCGGAAAAAATGCTGAGCCGGGGCTAGAGCGCGATGGATCGGAACCAGAACACTCGAGTGAAAAGCCGCTCCCGAACGACAACGAGGAGACCTTGGTGATTGTAAACCCCATACACGGTGAAGAGCCAGAACACCTCGAAAGTGCCGTTCAGGGCTCGCCAACTGAGCAGGATACTGTGGTTGAAGCAGCGACAGACAGATCGAGTCAAGAACCGACGGTTGTTGCACACTCTGCATCCCAAGAAGATCAGGGCAAGCAATCAACCGACGACGCAGGCAGCACTCCATTACCCTCAACTTCAGCGAGCCAATTTCCGAATTCAACCCAACCTGCAACTCAGCTATCGACTTCACGCAACAGAACTATGCCGAAGGACTTCCCTCAAAGCCCTTGGTCGAAGCCGAGCCAGTTTACTGCGAGTAGCCCTTGCCCTACCAATAGGTCTGACCACTGGCGACAGCACTCGATCATGGTGGGAGCATCTACCCGCGGAGGAACTCCACCCCAGAACGCCCCAGAAACACCATCAATGGCCTCGGTTGCAAAGGAACTTGCACTAAAGTTTGTGGGGCCTAGCCGACAGCAAGTGACTAAGCCATTCTGTATTAACGACAAAGCGAGAGTCAAGGATTTGGTCAGTCAGCACGACAGCCCTGCATTGCCGGCCTCTCAGCAGAGTCCGTGGAAGGTTGATGTGCCAGTCATGGCTCCGCCTCGGCAACAAGGGCAACCCGCAGAAACCAGCGATGAGAGCTCAGTGGACTCGAAATGTCAAAGCCCTTGGACTGCAAGTCCCGAAAGAATGCGCCAGGCTGCACAAGAGGCTTTGATGTCCACCTTTTTCGATGTCGCAAAGCCAGTTTCATCATCGCCGCTCGCCGAAGCAGCCGTTGTAGAACCGGAAACGCCCCTCGCCAACAGTACTCCTGAAGCTC
Source organism: Colletotrichum coccodes (assembly GCA_020466075.1). NCBI lineage: Eukaryota > Fungi > Ascomycota > Sordariomycetes > Glomerellales > Glomerellaceae > Colletotrichum > Colletotrichum coccodes. Next base: position 8,367 of record JAIMZG010000295.1, on the reverse strand, counting down.
AACAGCCCTTTGCCGCCGAGAGCCCGAGATCAACCTTGCATGAACCGATCTTTTCTATCAAGTCTTTTGCGAACTTCATGTCTCCCGAGAGACCTCGGCGCCTGTCTAACAAGACAGGCTTAAGTGACGGCCACCTACCCAGCACTCAGAACCTAATCGCCGCCACGACCGACAACCCCTGGGACGGTGTTGTGAAGTGTGTTAAAAGAGTTAAATGGGCACCTTTGCCCCATGAGGTCGAGGACGCCGAGGACAGTGGCCCTCAAACGCCCACAGGGCCTAGAGCCTCCTCTCCTCCTCCAGAGATGGCGATGGCCGACCTCCCGACTGGCGACGATGACCAGTACCAGAAGCACTTCCAAGCCGTTTCACGCCGGAAGAAGCTTCACCGCCACCTCCTCCCGTCCGCATCCCAGCAGGTCTTTGAAAGCCCGGCTCCCATGGCCATGGCGGAAGCCTTTGTCGCGGCAGACTCGTTTGGAGCATCTCTGGCCCCCGAAGCAGTCGGATGTGTCGGCGATACTCCTTTGTCGCAAAACAATACAGAGAGCCAGGAGTCCATGGTGGACGACGTCGACGATGTTCTGCGTAATCTTAACGAGTTTATTGAGATGGTAGACTTCGAGGCCGATCTTGCGAGAGGCAAAGAGGAGGAGCGAAGGGGAAACGAGAGGCGACAGCAGCAGCGAAGTCAAAGACTAGGCGGCGCCTTTACCAGTGATTTCACTTTTGATGGAATGATGGATGCAGGAGTGTGGGATTAAAGATCTGCGAAGGAAAAGAAATTCTGGGAGGAGCGAACATCCCATCCCCCCCCAGGGTATTATTATTCATGTTCAAACGATGGAAGGAAATACGGCGCGCAACAGCGTCATTATACCAAGTCCTTTGCTAGCGAGGCGTTTAGGGTCTTTTGTTACATACCACGACTGAAAGGAAATGCATAAGCTTTACTTGACTTTTGCAGTGTAGGCAGCTGCTTTCAGAAAAATTGCTCAATGGGGTTGGGCCAAGGCCGGGATCTCGACATGTAGCCCTACGAACCAAACTTAGTATCAAACTACTTGTAATCACGCCTCATCCATCGGTCGTCTCCGGTCTGCCTGACCAGCCTCTCCCCCACTTGTTTAACACCTTCTGAGCTTGGTTTCCTCGCTCTAAAGGAAACTTTCTGGCTCCTTCGACATCTTCTATAAACTATAGCAAGTAAAGAACCACAAGAGAAGCACCGATGTCCCTGCTAGCAAGTATCCCGACAGTGGCAAGGACAGAGACAAAGCAAACACCGGGGAGCACCGAAGGATAGAGAGATGCTTTCATGTCTACTCGTTCCGTTCTGCAATTAAAGGACAAATGAAACAAGGACACACGAATTCTGTAGCGCTGTCTCGGCCTCAAAAGCCTCGATCCAGGAACCCTTCAAGTCCTCATTCTCTTGAGAAGTCTGAGAAGTCCAGACACTGTGACAAACCACGCAGGAGCAACCGTCACCATGGTACCTTGATATGTAGTCTCCTTAATCAGCAGTCACCAACTCGAAGGCCTTACGTAGGTCGCTTTGAGTGGGGCAGGATTGCAGCTATTTCGAATTCTTACTCTTTTGTCCATAGTCTGTCAATGATCCACTCGTATCCCAGGCTGAACACTTCAAGTGGCGTGATGTATGGAGAAATTAAGCATAGCAAGACGTGGTTATTCGATCCCAAGCAGATGTGAATACGTCAACCTGTCCATATACACTCTAGTTGTTAGCGATAGGCTTTGGGGTAAAGGTCAGCATCGCCGACAGCGTCGATGTGTGGGCTAGCTTTGATTAATAGAAACTTACCACTTGTAAGCTGTTTTACTTTTTCATTCTCTATAACCTTATGTGTCAAGAGTGTCGAATGATTCAAATACTGTCCTAGATCTGATCGCTCTTGTGTGCCTGGGTCTTGGGAGCAACACAGCGGGTAGATGCCGTGTTTTGAACAAAAGGGACATGTTGACTTGTTCTCTCTTATCTGACTCTAACTCGCACGTATTCGTTCCCGAACATATTTCCCTTATATACATATAGAGGCGCAACGCTCAATCATTATAAGAGACGAAATACTCCCAAATGCAAGTGTTCGGGCGACCATCCCCCTGTCTCCTTTTCGATCTGGTGTTTCCACGCCGAGGAGCAGATTTGGCTGCAGCCCTAGCTGCTGTCATAAAGCCCTGCTGTTCAGAATAATCGATCCGTCAGTTGCTTAAATATAACTATATGTCTGGGGGGCTTTGTTTTTGAAGAACAAAACAGTCTCAGGCTAAATAATAGGAATGATGAAAAGGAACGTCATGTGCAGACATTCACCAATCGATGGAGCCGGGCCTCCTCGACGAGGAATCACTTCTAAGGCCAGGTGTCCTGCCGGTCAACAAATTCCAGCAAACAGACGGCTTTCAGTCAGCGGACGTATCTTTAGGATTCTAAGTACTATACAAGGAGAAAATGTTCCACATGTAGTTACTTGCCTGCTCGAACCTGGTACAATGAGGTTTTTCAAGCCAGCAACCCGCACGTGTGACCTCAATCGGGATATTCACAGTTCGTACGGTATCTCCAGGTAAGACCTGTACGGATATTATAAAATGAGGTAAAGTGCGAAATCACCAGCATCATGAAGAGCCTGCTGATGTTCTCTGTGGGGGGCATTGATCTGATGGTTTATTTGCCGGAGAATCGGTCCCGGCGTGATCCATATGAGAGTTCTTTGGAGAATCTGCCCAAATACTGGAACTGTGGAAAGCTCGATAAAGGTCGCAGCGAGTCTTCCAAGCCCGCAAGTACTCTTATAAAGGCACGTCCTCGGAGTAACATAGCATAGGCAAAAGCGGCATCTGGTACCGTGCTTTGAATTTCTACGTCCAGAAGGGAAGATATATGACGGAGCTCCAGTACAGCACACGATCCAAGCACAATGCGGCTCACTTTTCTATTTAAATGATTTGAGTACTGGTTCTCTGTGTATATTCAAAATCAGCCGCTAATTTTAAAGCAATTAGAGAGGCTTGGGGAAATGGGCAAGGGGCTACAACGTCCCAGGTCGTCAGACAAACATGGTATTGGCAAAATTCCATCCTATTCACTGAGCATAGACTAGAAACCAGGCTCAAATGGTCTACCAGAGATTGATGTTTTTTCTTGAGCATGTGTAGAAATGCTGGGTCGGCAGCAACCCGGATGGGCCGGCCGTCTACGATAGTCGTGTACACACGTGGCACAGCCAAGCTCTCTCAGCATCGTAGAGAGGCTCCCCGAGACCACAGTTAGTCTCGCCTCGGTGGTCATCATGTCGATCGTTATGCCCTTCTTGAACTCCCCACAACTATTCGAGAGCCCCCGTACCTGGTCATCGACCAGCATCCACACATCCCTGGAGTCACCTCCCGACAAGGACCGTTGAGGCCGGCCAGAATAATTATTGCCTGCCCGGGGTTATGAAAAACTTGAGTCTCGAAAACGATATTGGAAGTGACAAAGCTGTTGAGGTATTGTAGCCTTCAAGTCACTGGCCCAGTTCACCAAGGTTCAGGGTTTCTGGAGCCCGGTAAGCCGGTTCCTGGGGGCTCGACACGAGGCGGCGACGGCACCGGCGTGGGTGTTGGAACAAGGCCACATGGCTGATCCCCGTCATCTCTTTGGACAGGAAGAGAGGGTCAATGCAGCCCCGTGTGGCCACCTAGAGGTCATCCCATGTTCGAGGATAGAAGGGGGCGTGAGCTGGGTGAGGGTCCCCTCTCGGTCTGCCGGAGGCGCATGTGGCCGTGTAATTGGGATAGAAACTTCCACGACGGAACAGATGCTACTGCCACCAAGGGACAAGGGTTCGAGCAAATTCGAAGTTGTTGAACCTTTTTGCGGTGCAGAGCCAGGCTGTGACCCCCGGGTTTCAGAGGGATCGCCAGGTACATTTTAGATCCAGGAATGGCGGCGACGATTCAGCGCACTGCGCCTCACTGGCAGTCCGGGGAAGGAAGCATGGTTTCCGGCAGAGCCTCAGGGGAAGAGCGAGCTAGGATGAGGTGCCGTGATGCTGGCGCTCGCGAGCGATGTTCCCCTCACGTGGGCAAGTGATAGGAGACAGCTCAGGGAATGGACTCGGATGGCATAAACTGGCTACTCATTGCAGAACAGAAAACGAGAGAGGTGCCCCTAAGAAGTGATGGTTTGTCGGAAAAAGCGAATTACGAGACCAGGAGGGGCAGAAGGATGATACAGAACAGGATTGCGCCAGGTCAAGCCGAGGAATGGTATCACGCCTTGGGGCGCTGAGTGCGCCATATCATTGTATGGCATGGTGGACACAAGTCGATTGCCCGGAGCTCAGACAACTGACAGATCGGATTCAAGCACACAATCTTTGGCGCGGCCGTTGTGTAGGCGGACTTTGTGCCCAGTCCACCGGCAATGGGGACCGCGCGGGTCCCAGCAGTCGAGCGCACTGCATGATAAGCTGCTATGCACGCACATGTAATGCATGGCTAACGCCCTCACATAGCCAAGGCAAGGAAAAACAAAAGCCTGTGATGGGGCTCCAACAGTTGAGTAACTTTCGTCGGTTCTGGATAGACAACAAGATCGGGAGGAAGTGACTGGGTGGGCGGTGGATGCCGGATGTCGTTTGTGGGTTGGGCTGCTGTGAGGCGGTCTGACGAGCACGTTGTTGGATGATTGGCAAGGAAGAGGCCGCCGGGGTTGGGAGCATGCGAATTGAGAGCTTGCTTGGCGCAGGCTTATTACTCTGGATATACAGAGATGGGAAATGGAAACCCTCGGGCTCTGCAAAAACTAGCATCTGGGTAAACATTTTGAGACGTGTCAGAAAGGGGAATTCTGTCTGGCTTCGACTGTAGTTGGACGCTCCGTCCCGTCTCGACTGCCTTTGGCGGGGAAACTATTCCGAAGACCGACGAGACAGGGAGGGAGGGTGTTCATCGAGGCGAGAGACCAGGGCCCATAAACCTTGCTGGCGGTTTGATGCATGATCAAATAAGACATTGGGAGCGGATTCCAATCGTCGGAGGGGCTGATTGCGGCCTCATTTTCAGCATGCTTCGCACTGGGTGACCGGGGTTGTGTAATTGACTGGCATGGTGTCGTGGAACAGTTGCGCCAGCCGTAACAAAATCGGGTTCGACCAGCCATCGCCTCGACAACACCTGGATGGTCAAGAATATTGCTACGTGTCGATGAGTAGGTCATCCAAGCTGGCAGCTGTCTAATCGTGGCAATTGGCGGCGCTTGCTCAAGGGTATGCCCAACGACGCTTACTCGAGGAAGACGTGCCGGCCGGTACAACACACCCACTGAAGCAGAGCTTCCATTCATTCGCTCTTCGCGGGTGACGGATGGAACCATCTTCAGGCCTTGTCAATAATACATGGAAGAACAAGCGAGAAGGAGCGCGAGCAGCACGGCAACGCTAGCTCATGGTCCAAGGGGTGGCCCGCTCCGACGACGTGCGCATCCCGGGGAAACCACCTAGGGGGTGCAGCGAGAATGACCGTCCAGTACACCGACAGATACTATTTCTGGCGCTCGGAGGTGAAGCTGATAGTCGGCGAACGTGAGTGACCGAGAATTCCGCCATCTGGAAGACAATCCTTCGCTTTCGTTTGGCTCGCCTCTGGTTTCGCGTCCAAGTATTCATCTGATACATCAAATTCCAGCCGACGAGACACTGGAAACTGTCGGCTTTCGGACGAGCCTGTAAGATGTCGAGGAACGACAACGTGCTCTCAAAAAGAGTTTCGGGATCAACGGCCAGGCGCTTTGTCATGTCGGTGAAGAGGCACTGCTGGAATGGCCACTGGTGCCAGTTTTGTGTGGCATCGGTGTACGGTGTGTATTGCGGTCTGAGGTGCTGCTAAGCCGGGGAACGGGTCCGAGACTCTGCTGTGTATGTGTGTCTGTAGTACGCAATGACGATACTTACATCATGGCGGGAACTCAAGTTGTGGTACAGGCCGGAGGCTTGGGGCTAATGGCGATGATCTGGGGTTGTCAATTAGGTAATGGCGGTTCCCATGACAAAGACCCAAGACCTTGGAGAGGGCTGTTCAGGCGGTGGATGAGGTTGGCAGAGGGTTTGCAAGGTAGGCGAGTAAGCAAGATGCAGGAGGCATAAGTCGGCCGGTTGGTGTTCCCAATGGCTGAATGGACGAAGGTTTAGGCTCTTGCGAGGATGGAGGCCTTCCGGCTGGGACTTTTGGGCTTCTCCAACCGTTTGGTGTTTGGTCCCAAGGACCTAAGCCTCCCTCGAGCCAAGGACGCAACGGAGGGAAACGGTTCCGGGTCAGCGATGCCCTGGCATTGGTGTGGTCTTCTGGGGCTCGAGGGGCTACTACTGGGGCGATTGGGGGGCTCCGGGAGCCAAGTTAGCAGTCCCGTAGGCGGCGTCACACCGTACAAGCGGGGTTTGGACGAAAGGGCTGCTGGGTTGATACCAGCTGCGACTGGGGTTGCGCAGGGGGCGCCCGTAGTCGTGGGAACGAGAGCGACGGGGGGATAACCATGTTTCGTTTTGCGCAAAGCCGACGGTGGTCTCTGCGATGCGATGCGGTGCAGTGCCGTGTAGAGCAGTGGTGCGCTGATACGCATATTTGCCTCGTTGCTCGCTAGTCGTATCTCAATAGAAAGTCGATGACTTTGCGACCGTGAAGCTTGATCTAGTAAGGCTTGATGCTTCTACCGGCTAAGACGGACTGAAGCCGGTTATGGTAGCACGTTGGTCTCAGAGGCGGTGGTGGAGCTGTCAGATTGGCGTTTGCTGTCGGCGCCGACAAACCAGATCCTCTTTTCCATTCAATGTGTCTCTGCTCTGACAAGTCAAAGACGGTACCTGACGGTGGTATGGAAGGATGATCTGGAGCAAAACCGTATTGTGTCAAGAGAAGAGAGGGACGGAACGGGAGCAAAGATTTGTGTGTTTTCTTCTTCTTTCTTTTTCGAGGTGATACGGTCGGCGGCGGTGGTTCCTTCCTTCCCGTGATTGTTTCCTCCCCCGGATGCCACTACTTTCCACACGTGGGAGGATGACAAGTATCTCGCCGTACAATTGCCGGGAATCGGTACATTGCGCATCTCTGGCGTTCCATCGTTATCCTCGGTACATGCTCCGCCGCCCCATCGACCCCTCATTCGCAAGTACCTCGCCCTCTCCCTATCAGCTATCAGCTGCGCCAGGCCCCTGGGCATCCCTGCTCATTACGTTCACTCCTCCACTCAGACGTGCTTCTGCCTTTTTAGCGTCTGCTAGAAATGTGTCTCCACTGATACCAGCTTCGACGAGAGCGCAAAAGGCAGCCTAACGCTTCCCTTGGGATTCCCGCTTGCGATAATGATGATAACAAGACAAGATACGAGTAGCTAGTTAGCGACTGGAAGTACCTTTGCCCTGAGATTTCCCGTGCATGTCGACCCCGCGAGATTTTGCCCCTCGCTCACATTCCCATCCCAGAACCCCTCATTCATCCGGCTTGAGAGATTCGGAAGCTGTCTGTCATCGTTCAAAGATCCGGACATCTGACGAGGGATCGAGACCCGGCAGCAGTTCATCATCGCAGTACATCGTACCCGTAGGATATCCACACTCTCGGTCACCAGCCCACAGCGACACTTTGTGAAGAAGTGAGAAGTCCACACAAGAGCCACCTAAATCCCACCGCCCACAGACGCCGATTCGCATCGCACGCACGCATGGCAGCGCATCGCATCGCATTGGCTCCCTCTCTTCCTTCACCTCTCTCCTGAGCACAAGCACCGAGAATCCATAATTTTTTTGTTTCTTTTTTTCTGCTGCAAGATAGCTGCCCGTGGCTACAGCAGTCGGGTTGCTCTTCCACCTCACACACCTCACCTTTCTCCCGGCACACACCTCCCACAAACCCTCGAACGGAGCCTAACCTAAACTCAGGCACCTGGCATCCCCCTGTCCCCCGGTCCCTATCCACGTCCAGTTGTCCTGTCCGGGGGGTCTCCCATTCTCACTCTCGCTCTTACAGGGCACTCTCGCTGCACGCAGCAGTGTGTCCAATCCTGGAGCCCACACCTTTCCCAGCCCGCCCGCTTTCTCTCTTTCCTCCCACGCTTGTTGTGAGCGTTCCTTTCTCTCCCCCAATTCTACACACCTTCAGCAAATCTCCCACCCACACACACATTCGCACACACTTCAGAGACGCAACCCGCGCCGCTCTCTATCCCTACCAATTCCCCCCCTTTCCGCCCCCGAAACTATCGTCCCTGAGTCTCGCCAGACTGTTTCCCTCATGTCCAGCCCGCCTCGAAACGCCGAAAATGCCGCACCGGCGACCCTGGTCGAGCCCCGCGCATTCGTCGTC
>JAIMZG010000293.1:0-42252 GCA_020466075.1 Colletotrichum coccodes | reverse complement strand
GGGCTGAAGAAGAAGAGAAGAGACCAAACATACGAATTCAATAACAGTGGAAGCGATGTCGTGGGAATCATCTATCTCGAGATTCTGAACATCACAGACCTGCCTCCCGAGCCCAACTCGACCCGAACGACGTTCGACATGGACCCCTTCGTCGTCGCATCTCTCGGCAAGAAGACGTACCGAACGAAACGAGTGCGGCACAACCTGAACCCCGTCTTCAACGAGAAGATGATTTTCCAGATCCAGGGACACGAGCAAACGTACTCATTCTCTTTTACCGTAATGGATCATGACAAGTACTCTGGGAACGACTTCATTGCCGACTGCACCTTGCCTATCAGGGAGCTCATTGAGAAGGCCCCCAAGGCAGACCCCGAAACAGGCCTATACGATGTTCCCGAACCCCACGAATACGTGCCCGTGCAGCAGCGTCGCTTCAAGAAGCTCGGGATGTCTCGCACCTCTTCCTCTCAGAGCCTTAGCAAGGTCCGACCCGCCTTGTCCAAGAACGCCAGCAGCGCCTCCACGACGACAGCACCGCAAAGTGGGACGATGACGCCGACGCCTGCCGCCCCAGGCTCAACCCTGAATCCGGAGTTCTTGTCTCCCGAGCAAGCTCTGGCTGGGGCTGGGGCCCAGACTGCCGAGTTGGAGGCCGAGGATACGGACTTCAACGACTACAGCGTTGCCCTGAAGATGAAAGACGCCAAGAAGTGGGAGGACAAGCATAACCCAGTGCTTTACATCCGTGCCAAATACGTACCCTACCCGGCGCTTCGCCAGCAGTTCTGGAGGTCTATGCTCAAGCAATATGACACCGACGAGAGCGGCCGCATCAGCAAGATCGAGCTGACTACTATGCTGGACACTCTGGGATCGACGCTGCACGAGTCAACCATTGACAGCTTCTTCCAGCGGTTCCCTCACAGAGCGCAGGGCGAGGACATCTCGGATCTGACCTTCGACGAGGCCGTGATTTGCCTGGAGGATCAGTTGGAGGCCAAGAGTCGGCCGCAGCTCACCGTTGGGGAGAAGATGAAGGGCATGTTGCCAGACGCTGACAAGGTGAAGCACTTGCTCTCTGGCCAAGGCAACAACAACGCCCCCAGCGGTCTGTCAACAGAGGCATCAAGCTCCTCTGACGGTACCCTCAATGTTCCGGAGCTCAGCACGCCCGGAGAAGAAGGCGACCTGCTCGACAAGGATGATCTGGCCGAAGACCGCTCTGGCGAGGAGCATGTGGTTGAGATCAGGGAATGCCCCATTTGCCACCAGCCGCGCCTGAACAAGCGCAAAGACACGGACATCATCACTCACATTGCCACATGTGCGAGCCAGGATTGGCGGCAAGTCAACAACCTCGTCATGGGCGGTTTCGTCACTGCCAGTCAGGCCCAGCGCAAGTGGTACTCCAAGGTCATCACCAAGATTTCGTACGGTGGGTACAAGCTCGGCGCCAACTCGGCCAACATCCTCGTCCAGGACCGGATCACTGGTCAGATCAACGAGGAGAAGATGAGTGTCTACGTGAGACTCGGCATCCGGCTTTTGTACAAGGGTCTGAAGTCGAGCAACATGGAGACAAAGAGGAGTAAGTGTCGCACCGCTCTCGTGGCTGCTTCGGAGGATTAACATACCCTTGTAGTTCGCAAGATGCTCAAGAGCATGAGTATTAAACAGGGTAAGAAGTTCGATGACCCGGCATCAAAGGCCGAGATCCCAAAGTTTATCGAATTTCACCGTCTCGACATGTCCGAGGTGCTCTTGCCTCTGGAGGAATTCAAGAACTTCAACGAGTTCTTCTACCGAGCATTGAAGCCCGAAGCAAGGCCATGCTCCGCCCCTGACCGACCCGACGTTGTCGTCTCTCCGGCCGATTGCCGTAGTGTCGTGTTCAATAGTGTCAGCCAGGCGACCAAGGTCTGGATCAAGGGCCGCGAGTTCTCCATCAAGCGTTTACTCGGCGACGCTTATCCTGATGATGTGAAGCGCTTCGAGAACGGAGCTCTTGGCATATTCCGCCTCGCGCCGCAAGACTACCACCGCTTCCACATCCCTGTCGACGGTGTTATGGACAAGCCGAAGACGATTGCGGGAGAGTACTACACGGTCAACCCCATGGCCATCCGTTCGGCCCTCGACGTCTACGGCGAGAACGTCAGAGTTATCTGCCCAATTGACAGCCCGGTGCATGGCCGCGTCATGGTCATCTGTGTCGGTGCCATGATGGTCGGCAGCACGGTCATCACTGCGAAGGAAGGCGCGCAGGTTAGTCGTGCCGAGGAGCTCGGTTATTTCAAGTTTGGCGGCAGCACCATCGTGTTGCTGTTTGAGCCGGGCAAGATGAGGTTCGACGACGACTTGATCGACAACTCTAACGGAGCCCTTGAGACTTTGGTAAGTCACGGAACTTCAATATTAGGATTCTCCTCTAACTGGATATGCAGGTCCGCGCGGGCATGTCTATCGGACACGCTCCTGACAAGCCGCAGTGGCTCCCGACATGCGTAAAGACGCAAAGGACGTGACGGACGCCGAAAAGAAGGATGCCAAGCGTCGCATTGGCGGCAGCATGGGGGGAGAGGAATCGTCCAGCGGCGAGGAGACCCCCGCCGCCAGTGCAGACCTCGGCACGCACGTCGCTTCGGCCATGTAATGCCAGCATATTCGCGTCGTGCGCGCCCTAGTGCCGTTCCCGAGTTTGCATATTCGCGGAGATAGGATAAAAGGACGAGTCAAGGCAGACAACAAAAACGGTGTTGGGGGTTTTGGTTGGTTTCTCGCCCTTCGCATTAGCCGCGAAGGGCTTCTTCACTTTTCGATTGCACAACGATGGTGGCTCTCAACAGGCACATGAAATCGACAGCAGCATAGCGAGCACAGAAGAACGGCATGTGAGATTCTCCATTGTCGGAACCCACAGAAGCAACGTAGAAAAGAGCACTGAAAACGGGTGAGGAACGCGGAGTGGGGAGGGCCTTGCTTGGCGAGGTGGGGGATCAGCAATGTCGCTCGCTCGCTTTGGTTCGAATGCAGCAACATGTCAGTTTTCTGGTAATATTGGCCCCTCTGTCCTCGGATGCCAAAGTGATGTATGCGGTCCAATGACGAGGTGCGTCGCGCCTGAAAAAGGAAGGAATGTCTGCAGCGAAATTCCCGATAAGGGGCACATATCCGCGTGATTTAGGTCCAGGAATCGCTTTGTGACATCGTGCGCTTTGGGTATGGGGATCGTGTCATTACAGTAACAAGTCACGTGAATGTTTAGCTGTGTGTGGGGATTGGCAGCAGCGGGCCCCTACCCACGGCCACGAACTCGCTTTACTCGCGTTCCATGAGCAACACCAAATGGCGGGACGGGACCGGACGATGACGGATGGTAAAAAGTCGAAAAAGGGGCATAAAATTATGGCATGAAGTCTCGGATGAGGGGTGCTATAATTAGCATTCAGGAGTCGAAGAGGCGGACAGGGGGTTTAATTGATTTTTCTTCCCTCTTTCCTTCCCACTCTCGGCCCCGCGGTCGTAGCCACCGGTCTTGGTTCTTTGGCCGGAGCGGTTCTCAAGGAAGATGCCGGCTCGGGGACGTTGCGCGATACTGGGTTGGGTGCTTGGCGACGCTGCCGCTTGCCGACGTGGGGATACCGGCTTCGAGGTGGGTGGGGGCGGTCCTCGGTGACGTTTGGTGCAGGCGGGTGGGAGGTTCTGAGCAGACGCGAGAAGAGGAGCGCCCCCTTTCCCCCCGTCTCGTCCCCGAGGCGTCGAGCACCTTTCGACGCCCTCCACGCAAGGTTGGCGACATTTACGTCGCGGGATCGGGTCGGAGGGGTGTCTACGACGACCCGGCGCTGGGGAGGGAACACGACGGTGCCTGGACGTCTGGTGAACGGGTGGTGAATGCCCGGCGATGTTGGGAGTGAACCCCCCGCCTCCGTCCGGGCACGGTGACGGGCGCGCGGGGCATGTTGGATAGGAAAAGGCCCTGCCACGCTCGTGTAGCCGTCGGGGACAGCGGCGGCGACGAACGGGCCGGGGGGGGGGGGCGCTTGGTGACTCGGCGGATGACCGTCCGGCTTCGTCATAAGACGCCCGAGCTGTCTTGCCCGCCTCTGTAAGTCGCGACCTACGGTACTCGGATGTGTGTATGTGGCTGGCAGAAGTGGACGAGCGACCACCGCCCAGCCCCGTCCGGCAGTCGATGCCTGGGTGCTCATGCGGAGGAGGGGGCAGTCGGCGGAAGGCGCGAGCTTCGGGGGCGGACGCCGCACACTTGACTGATGTTCAGTCTCCCGGTCTCAGCGATCACCAAAGACCCAACAATCCAGTCAGTCGGTGCAAGCCCCCCCGAAGCCTCTCCCTATCTTCTCTCCTCCTCTACCGTGCATTCTCGGTGGCCTTCCTCGCCAGGAGCCCCGCGAGTCCGCTTCTCAGGTCCGACGATCTTGCGTCATGGTGGAGCTGCTCAGATGAGGTCCGACGCAGCGGAGCCCCACGTCCGGAAGTCGGAGCTCAGACGGCCCTGCAGCGTTTCCTGTTCCTGTTTGCGTGCGCGGCAGTTTGTGGGGGCTTCTTCGCCTACCGTCCCTGATTTATGTTGCTGATGGTACGCGGAAGGGGGACGCCGATCGCTGATTGATAAAGTCGAGTGACCCGGTCCGGTCGAGAAGAGTTGGTGACGGTGGGACGGTCGGGTTAGAAGAGGAGGGTTTGGTGCCACGGGCCGGTTGGGTTTATAGACGGAGGCTTCTCTGCTGCGATTACTATGCTCATCCATCGCACGTGAGTTTACAGTCACCGAGTTGCGAGAGTTGAAGCGTCTAAAGATTCGAACGGTTTTGGTTGGGTATCTATAATACGTAGGTAGAGACTTTGAGAGGCTCTGCTAAAGAAGACAGAATGCAGGCAATGGGATGACGAGACCGAGTGTTGTAGCTTTGTATGCCTCTCGAATGACCCCCCCCCCCTCGCTCATCCCACTTCCCAAACCCGGGTCTCCCCGCCAGTGATGCGATTGATGGAGAGGTCGAGGTCGGAGAGTCCCCGCTGCCGATGGTGAACGAGAAAAGAAAAAGTGGATCTGATGTGATGCCCGATCCTGATGGCGTGATGGCCGGTTCTCGAATTCTCTCCCTTTGCTTAGCCAATCTGAACCCAATGCGAATTCGATTTGGAGGTGCTGGATAGAATTGATGTGTTGTTCCGTTCTTGCGCCGTGAACTCCCCCGTTGTTGTTTTAAATCCGGAACGAAAAGACGTAGAACAAGAATGGTGAGGGTCGACTGTGCCTCGGTTCACCAAAACGCTTGCCTGTGCGGCGCGTGACGGTCTGCAAGGGAGGTCGCGTGCAAGCTCGAACTTCCAAAAAACGATGGGTTCCATGCCCCTCGACGCCGTCTGGTCCGTGAATTCGTAAAATGCGTGCAGATGATCCCGCAGGCTTCCCAATGGCCCAAGTTCCTGTGCTGTTGCCCGGCCCGGGTGGTACGTGTGCATGTAAGATGCGACGTAGTCACTCGAGCGGAAGCTTATGAAGTTTGGTCTAGGAGGTGGTAGAGCTCCCCCTGAGAGCAGGCAGCTCATCTATTTGGGTCCGGATCGCCAGGAAGAGCTCGACGAGGATCGCGTCATGGGTACCATGGTGTCGCTGCGGTCGCTGTCCATGGAGCGCTTCTCTGGGGAAGGGCTGCGAGGGAAGTAGGACGTCATGTTGGGGGCCTGCACGCCGGGTGAGGGCAGGTCGGACGGCGAGCGGCGGGTTTCGCGCCAAGAGGCGTAGATGGACTTGCACAGGTGTGCGGACATTGTGTACGTGGGCGACATGTTGGATGTGTGTGGTGGGATTGCTGGGCGGGGTCGAGTTGTTGGTTGTGTGAGAAGGGGAGCTTCTCTGATGTTGCTGATAAGATGGGCAGGCGGTCCTGTTACTCTTGTATAAGAGCCGAGTGAGGCTGAGGTGAGGTGGGTTGAAGTTGGTTGTGGGGTTCTCGACACGCGTCTATGGGTGGCAGAGACAGACCGAGCGTGGTGGTGGTATTATTAGAATCCTTGATGGGAGAATGGGAAATAGGAGATGGCAGATGGCAGACGGCAGGTCAAGAGGGGTGGCAGACGGGCTGCATTATATTTGGGCTGGGAGAAGTCGTGGGAAGGGACGAACTGCCTAGCACCAGGCACCAGGGGACCCTTTTTCTTCCGTTTCTTCCTGCTTCCTCTTTCGACTCCCAGGTCGATCTGTACGAATGCTACGGGTACATGTGCGAAGTATCCGGCGGTCACACCTTTCAACTTGGACCCGAATCGACGAAACATGCGATTTGGCGTCAAAAAGGGTGGAAAACGGACGAGGGCGGACATGGGGGGAGATTGTGTGTGACTCGCCGCGCAGAGAACCCGCCCCGTTGGCTGGCTCGGCAAGTCCCAACTCTGTTCCCTCCCTTTGGGCAGTAAGCCATGAGCAAGCCGGCTGGTAAACGTCCACCCTTCCCCACTGTCGAGGAGGATAGCCGCCACAGTCGAGATTTGCCAATCAGGAGCCCGTAACCCCCTGATTGATGGCAGCCGACCAATGGTGGACGAGGTAAAGTAAGCAATCGGGTGAATCTGGTGCAATCTGGCGGAAGGAAGGTGGGAGGGAAAACGTGCGATTCAGAGCCTGTGGCTGTGCTGAATGGCACCACGGACGGGTGAGCGTTGGTGGTCCGGAACATGGCAGGCCAAAGAGGTCCCGGGCTGGCCTGGCCTGGCGGATCGTCTGGTACGTAGATTCAGAGCGGCTTACCTAAAATGCCATGTATGGTGTTGCTTTGAGTTCTGGTTGGTTGCTGATCGATTTGGCGGGGGGGTTGAGAGGGCGGTGGAATAGAACGTTGGTTAGCTGTTGGTGATGTTGCCGACCGTCGCATCTCACCGATTAAGTTGTTGTCCGCTGTCAAACTGCTCACTCCGAGGACTCTTTCCCCTCAGAATGCGCGACATCTGCCCATGTCAGTAGCGACGTGGCTGCGCCGGGGATTGTCGACTGTGATGACGAAGAGAGCGAGGGGCTACGGGCTCGTTTGACTCTTGCAACGATACGTCACTGCTTGCGTGCTGGGGATGGAGAATGAGCAACCAAACTAGGCTTCGGAGGAGGGGCGGATATGGTTGACATCAGCCACAAACGGGCGATCGCCAGGGCAAGTCTATCGGATAGCCAGGGTCGGGACCAAGGCAGAGAGGTAGGCAGGAGAACCCCGAACTGAGGGTGGGTGCGTCTGAAGATGGCAGGCAGATCATGGAGGACCGCTTCGGATCGGAGCTCCTCCCGAACCTGTCCCGAGTTCCTTTTCCGACGGGATCCAAATGGAGGACGGCCTGCCAAGTTCGTGGGCATAAGACTTGCATTCCTAGTCTCAATACAGAGGCGCGTAGAGGCTGCAGCATTTTGAGCTTCAAAGAGTCTTCCTAGCCGCAGCCTGTCATCATTGGCTGAGCTTTCCAAGAGCCGGGCGAACCAGCCGTGGAGCTCCACGTTCCGAGCCGTAGGGGCCGAAGCTCTGCTGTTGTCGCGAAGTGTGACCCGGCAAGCTCCCTCTCCCCAACTTTACCACTTCGGTGGTGCTCACAGGACCCAGAACCAGTTCCAACTCTGCCGATTGGAGCTGCCGGTGACATCCATCCAGTCCCGAGGCTGGGCACGCGGGGCTGCATATCGGCAGAATCGCCGGCTCGCAGGCTTGCAGATTCACGAGCCCATGTCCCAAGTCACCGTCGGTATCGGTTGCCGACAAGACAGCGCTCTGGGGCCAAGGCCATGCCGGGCAAGGGTCTTCTTTGGCGGCGTAGGAAGAGGGGTGGATTGAGTTCCCGAGCGTTCCAGATGTGAGGTTCCTCAACTGGCTGAGAAATGCTGACATTTGGTTCTAGGCTTTGATTGCAAATCGCGAAAGGCATGCGCGGTGCCGCGCAGGAATCAGACAGCCGGTCGTGGAGTGAAATTGTCAGCTTTGAAGTTTGTAATATGCAAGATAGGCTGACTGTAGGGTCTGTTAATCGCTGTCTGGTTGGCTTGGGACTAGTCTGTCTATTCAGTAGGCTGTATGTATCATTAGTGCGTAAGCGGGCGAGTGGATGGCTGGAGTGGAACGGATAGCCTACTTATTTTATTAAATGCTGACAGACATCATTGGTATCCGATATGGTGTAGTGGCCAACATGATGCCCTCTCATCTCGTTGAGAGGTTAGGCATAGCCCCGAGTTCGATTCTCGGTTTCGGAACATTAACTTTTGTCTTTATATCTTTTTGCTTGCTTGATGTGATGCATCGCTCCCTTTGCATACATACATACATATTGCGTATACCGTTTCCATGCTATCTGTTTCTTTAGGACGAGCCGGACCTTTCCAGAGGCCCGAGTGTGTTCGATGAATGACCCGTCGAACCGAACCCAAATCCGTGATACAACCACACGACACTCGGCCACTTCTGTCGTCGTAGTCCGCCGTCTGAGAGCTGACTATCAACCTTCTGCCACAACGACTAGGGAGCAATCTGCACATGGCACGGCTAGCGCAAATACGTCAAAGTAAGCAAGCCGTCCGTCAACAATCATCACGGTCCGCCAACACTTTTAGCCTTAGTGCCACCGCAGTGCTTGGGTAGCCAAGGCACCGCCGATCATCAAGCTGACGTTTTGGCTGGCAGATATCAAATGAGGCGCCCATAGCTTAACAGATTCCGCGGGACACACTTGACGGTTCCGTCGTTTCACAACGGACCACTAGTTCCCCCATCCGAGGCTGACGATGTGACAAGGCACTGAGGAGAGAAACAACTCACGCCTTAGCACGGTATATCACGGCCGTCTTATTGCGAGATTGCGTCGGTGAGTCGTCAGCGGGAGGGGGCAAACCTACCTACGACTCACCGTTATAGGAAATGTCGGTCCAAAAGTCATCCTGCCGGGGAGGAGGTGGCTGTGGCCTTCATTGGTCGCAAGCCTCCCAGATTCGTCCAGCGCAGGGGACATCGGCGTCCTACGAAGACTTTGGTACATTCATCTAAAGGGCGTTTCCACTTGGTTAAGCAAAGTCTGGGGCGGTGATGGCGGCGATGGCGGGCGGGGACAGAAGGAAATTCGAGGGTTGAGGGAGAAGCGAGCGGATTCCATGCCATTACGACAATGGCGTTCCCAACGGACGGCGCTTCCCCGCTAAACGGGGGCGTTCATCGTTCGCGCGTGCTATCGTTTAATTGGATTCGGGGCCGTCGACCTCTTGAACGGGTCCCAAGCTTTCTGGACCTTGGGTTTGTAGGGAAGGGAGGGGGAAAGGGAAGGGTTCATCTTTTATCGACTTTAATGAATGTCTGGTCACGGACTCAATGCGAGTGGAAGTGAGGCTGTGAAGGAGAGGACAGAGGGAAGAATTTCGCCCTTGTAGGACCCAAGCAAGGCCCGGGATGATGGAGGTAGAACGGTTGGTTTTTGTCATAGGCGCCCCGAGATATGGTTCGACGGGCATTTCTCACAATTTTCTTTTTGTCGTTCAAGCAGCAGACCGGCTTTTTCGAGACCAGATGAAACAGGCAAAACCCTAGACGTGGTGGTGGGATGGACGCATGAAGGTGTGTGTGGTGCCTTGCCCGCTCGCCTGCACATTCCCGGCCGATTGATGTTCTTCAATGGGCCTCGAGGGTTTGAAATGGGCTCTGATGGTGGGTGGAGGGGGGATATGCGGTAGGGATAACTGGGCTCGAATGGGGTGGATGATGGGGAACCGGGTTCCAGGCTTCTATGGGTTTTTATGGTTTCCTATGGTTGTTGCATGAAGGATCGAGGATTTTTTGCTGGGTGCTGCCAAGATGGACTCGATCATGCCTTCAAGGGCGGACAGTGAGGCTTGATCGGAAGGGGGAGGGGGGCAGTAAGTGGCATCCCCGTCCCTTTTGTGGGTGGCTTTGAGTCAGTCTTGATCTTGATCCTGATCTAACGAGTGATAATCGGCAGAGTCGAGAATGATTGTCTGACGATTCTCTGGCACACGAATCCGGGCTCTGGATGGACACGCTGACGAGACGTGTTGACGAGACCTCGAGCGGACGAAAGGGGGACAAGTCGACTTCTAAAGATGGAAAATGCACAGTGGAATGGCAGTATCCGATTGGTCCCATCTGTAACAGGGCGAGCCATCCACCAGCACTACCGCCCCTTGCCCTTTTGCTCCAGTTGTGGATGCCGGGTGCTTTAACCCCCTGCAAGAAGAAGCCCTGTAGGGAAAGCATGCGCAAAACTGGATCCGACACTTCCCCTGCCCCCGTCCCATCGTCCATCGTTCATCGTCCGCCGTTTCTTCCCAGGACATGCCGGTAGTTGGAGACTGCATCTGTTCCTTTCCGGACACACATCGCGAGAGATGTCATGGGCTACTCATCTCGGGCTTGCTGGTCTGAAACAGCAATCGAGGATTCCCACGTTGGCGTCCAATCGTTCCGTCCCAAGGTGGTTAGGCCCGAGTCCACTTCCCACATAACGGATCCTCTTCTCTCCTGCTCTACGAGCCCGCCGTAGTTCCCGGATCGTCCATCTCCCATGTCTAGACGCTTTTCGGTAGCGGTAGCAGTACTGATAGTTGGGATGCCTAGCCCCGCTCCTAACTCCTAAAGAGAACGAGGAAGAAACGCTTAAACGTCGCCGTCGATGGGATCGTCGGTGAGTTGCAACGCCGACAAACAGGCATTGACCGAACCTCGGATTTTTCTCCTTCTCAAACGTCGAGAAAGGAAACGATGATGTTGTCAGACATTGTCAGACACTTGAGGCAGACTGCACTCCTGCCAAAGTTATCAATGCTTCACCTTTCTCTCCACCCGTTCCATCGTCTTTCTCTAGCCACGGATTATCGAATCATTTATGGCTTGTGCCCCTCGACTCAGACTCAGACTCAGACTCAGACTCAGACTCCGGCCCCAAGAGCTCATCTCATCATCTCCATCAAAGCTCAGCCACCGCTTTCCCACCATTCCCAACCAGCACGGTCAGCGTTCTGGTTCTGGCACCGAGCCGGACCCTCCTCTCCCTTCTTGTCATCTCATCCAATCCACCAGGTACCCAGAACTGAAGAAGCGGACCGGGCTGAGTCGCTCACCAAGCGCCGAACGGACTGCCATCTCATCTTGCATCTCAAAGCACCTGCCGCCAACATCCCTGGTTCCCTTTCGTCACCTCCCGACGTCGTCACCCCTCGCCCCTCCATCGTCGGGTATTATCCAGAGCCCCCCATGTCACATCTCTCCTCCACTGTCTAATCATCCTCGATCTGCGCTGCGCTTCACCCATCCCGTCCGCGTCAAGAAGCCCTTGAAAGTCTCGAATCCTTCTCCCCTCCGAGAAACAAGGTGTCTACCTTCCAAAGAAACATGGCCCCTCCCCTGCTCATGATCTGCCTATGCGATTAGTCCAATAATCGGCCCTCCATGCCCTTGTCAGGGCCGCCTCTCCCGCGCCCAGGCCCACCGTCTGAGAGGTCGGACGGACGAAGCCCTCTGACATATACAAGACGATTGCAAACCCTTGCGCTCGGCCATGGATGCCTTTTTCCTTTCCCCTTCCTCCTTCCGCCTCCTTCACCAAACGTGTCAGCTGCACGTCACTCTAAAACTCTATCCTGTTTTGTCTTTTTGGCTGTTCTAGACGGACGAGACGGGAACAGAGAGGGAAAGAAAAAAAGAAGACTGTTCGTTGCACACAACTCAAGGCCTACACTCTTTTGGCTCTTGTTGCTGCTGCTCGTCCTCCTGCACTGATCGACGTCTGGAACTATACCATACGACCCCTATCCGTATTTGCCCAATACCGTCATCGACTTCTTCTACTTCTTTATTTTCCTCGTTATTTAATCTCTTCATGTCCATGTGCCGCGCGAACGATCCTGCGCTACTGTCCTCCGTGAGGTCATGGAGGTTGTAATCCCACCCAGAGATCATGGGCCGTCCTACAGATACGTTTGGGACGACGACGGCGCCGTCGAAAGGATAGAAAGGTTTACCTATTTCCAGCCCCTTTCCTCGACACAACCGCCCGTCTTTAAACGTCCAATGACGACTAACACACAGCAACAGAGTTCAAGAGCAGCAAACCATACAGCAGAGGGAGAGCACAGTAAGCAGACAGACGGTGCAATGGCCCTTTCTCAGGCACCAGGGCTCCGCTTCCGATGTCGCCTCGTCGCGGCCCTTCACTGGCTTCACGGGGAGCTACCCGGACCCGCAGAGTTTTCCACCAAAGGATCCCCCGAGACGAGCGACTTGGGCCCCCGGAAAACGCAACTCGACGGCCACGATCCTCGAGAACATCGTCCCGGACTATATCATCAACTACATTAGAGGAGAGACGCCCGAGACCATGGCGCGGAGGAGAGAAGAGCGCCAGAGGCAGACGGAGAGCCCCGAGACGCTCGAGGCGCATGCACAGGCCGTGGCTGCGGCGACGAATGAGAATAGCGCGCAAGGGTTTTACGAAGAGGCCACGACCAACACCCTCTCGACAATAGAGGCCAACGATGACCTGGAACGGATGCTGCCGCCGGACGAGAAGCGCGGGAGCGGGGGTACCTTTAGCAGGATGAAGTCGGGGTGGAGGGCCGGCATCGCGCTGAACATCCTCATCGGCTTCTTCATCCTCATCGTCGCCATCGTGTGTCTGGTCCTCGCCCTTGTGGTCGTCGGGATGATCAGGGGCGAAAGCCGCATCTTTGAGGGCGATTGCGCGGCGGCGCGGCGGGTCAATGTCGGGGTCTTCGTCGCCATCAACGTCGTGACGATCGTGCTGCTGTCGGCCGCCAACTACGTCTTCCAGGTGTTGAGCAGCCCGACACGCATCGAGATCGAGATGGCGCACGACGGGAGGCGGTGGCTAGACATCGGGATCCCTTCGTTCAGGAACCTGCGTTTCGTCTCGAAACCGCGGGTCGTCATGACGGTCATCATTATGATGGCGGCCGTCGGTACGCAAGTAATGTACGTCGCGATGCCCACCGTCGCGTCTCTTTGGCATACTTTTCACTGACTTCATTAGTTATAATGCCGTAATCTTCACGACGCAGCCCGCCTACGCCCACCAGGTCGTCTTCGTAACCCAAGACTTCCTCACGTCCGGCCAATTCAGCAACGCCTCGGAGACAAACGCCGGCGGCCTCTCGCGGATCGACATTCTTAACCTCCAGGATCAGGCCTCCCGCGGGCAGCTGACGAACCTCACAAACGCCGCCTGCGCGGCGGAGTTCGGCGGCGTCTTCCAATCCGACTTCAGCGCCGTGGTCCTCGTCACCGACGTCGTCGCCCCTACCAATTCCCTCGTGCAGACCCAAACGTCGGGCTCTTCCCTCGCGCGGTTCATCGACCCGTCCGACCACTCTCGGATCAGGATCAACAGCTCCTCGGTGGACTACTGCCTGGCCCGCCCCGAGTCCCCCGAGTCGTGCGCCGTGATCCTCAACGGCTCCCTCCTCGGCGTCATCGCCATCCTCAACCTCGTCTCCGTCTCCGCCATCGGCGCAGTCTACTTCTTCACCGGTTTCGAGCCCCTCGTCACCCTCGGCGACGCCCTCGCCTCCTTCATCACCCAGCCCGACCACACCACCCGCGGCATCTGCCTCCTCGACAAGAAGGACGTCAAGCAGGGTCGCTGGGGCTACCGCGAGGCAAAGTACTGGACATCCCGGGACCACTTCTGGTTCCAGACCCCCGGCCTGGCCTCTGGACATTCTGGTTCCTCACCTGGGCCACGCCCGTGGGCCTCGCGGCCGCCGCGCTCGGCGTGACCCTAGCCCAAGGCTCGACATCGTCCCTCGGCTCCTTCGGCAGCGCCCGCCCCCATGAGATGTACCCCCTACCCAACAACGGCCCCCGCGCAGGCGTCGCTATCCTCGCGGCCCTCCCGCACCTCCTGCTCGCGGCCCTCTACCTCTCCACAAACGCCCTCCTGTCTTCCTACTTTCTCTCCCACGAGATGAGCCAGTACGCCCTCCCCGGCATCGCCCTCCCCCTACGCGTCAGCTCCGGCCGTCCCCGCGGCGCCCAGACGACCTCCCTCTACCTCACCCTCCCGCGCCCTTACTCCTGGCTCCTCCTGCTCCTCTTCGCCGCCGCGGGCTTCGTGCTCAGCAATGCCGTCGTCATGGTTTCGGTCGACCTTCTCCCGGCCGTCAGGGACGCAAAGCCTCCCGCCCCGATCAACGGCGTCGGCTTCAGCGGCGTCGGGCTCCTCGCCTTCCTGACCTTGATGGTCGTCGTCGCAGGGTTGGTGCTCGGGCTAGGCCTCCGGCGCGCGGACCCCTCGCCCACAAGCGTCGACGGCGAGAAGGCCGGAAACCCGCTCGTGTTGAGGGGAGGGAGCTGTTCCGCTGTGATCAGCTCGCGGTGCCACCGCCCCCCGAGGGACGTTGGCGCGGCCTACAGGAACGTCGCGTGGGGAGTCGCCGATCAGGATGTCGAGACTACCTTTGGGCACGCCACGTTCTCCAGCCAGGCCGTGAGCGTACTGGATCCCGCAAAGGGGTACGCCTAGGCACCTTCTCTGCTCAGTGCTCCTAGCGTCGGCTGCGCTGTCTGTTCCTCCTTGGACGCTTCTTGTTCTCGGAGTCCACGTTTTTGTTTTGTTTTCTGTTCAGGTGCACATACCTCGGGTTCCGAAAAGGTTGCATCTGGGAAGCATTGTAATGGTGTTAATGAGGGGCTGGTGTTTTTGTCGTGTTTTTCTGTTACGAAAAAAAAGGGGGAGGGGGGGAGCATACGGATCGGCCTGGCAGGCAGGCAAGGCCACTCGAAAGCTGGCTGACTTGCGTACATAGAGGTGGATATGGCATCGGTTCAAGGAAAGGGGTTGGTGATACAGTACAGTATTGGATAAGGGTGACGGACGGTAACGGATATTGTAGTACGTTTATACCCTAGTGTTTTGCTTGGCTGGTCTGGAGAAACAGGTACAAAGACACAGGAGGACCCCCTGGATGAGGGCCTAAAGGAATGAAAATGTTTGGCAAAGACGCTCATCGCTGCGGAACCCGATCGTGCATGCTGCCGGCTCCCACTCCCGCCCATGGTTCCTTGTGTATAAGACACTGGCTTGTCTCTCGAGCAGTCGGCATCTGTCGAGCCGTTTGGTCTTGCCCCCGGATACCTCTAGACACCCGAGAATTATGCTGAACCCGACTGAGAGCGAGCTTACGTCTTCCAAGAATACAGAAACGCGCCGTCCGGAGGGGTGGCTACCTATTTCCGGATGCCGCGTTGGGGCTTTGAGCCTGCGGAGTGGAAGCCGCGGGCGAATGCCTTTCCTTCCCCGTGGGCGTCTTAGTCTCGGGCTGGGCCGGGGTGAAGGACCGCGCGGGCCTCCGTTGCGATGAGCCCGTCCAGGTGAAGCGGCTGGAAGGTCGCTGCCGACGTAGCAAAGGAGAGCGAGTGAAACGTTTCCGGCATCGAGGCATGGGCGTCGTATCGTGCATCCGTAGGGCGTCCCGGGGATGGAGGATCACGGCTCGAACCGGTGAGTCGTCGGGTTGCAGCAGCGAAAAGGGCACGAGGGCCTGTGGTGTGGAACGATGAATAGGTTCTATTATTCTCTTTCAAGGACGTTTATACCGTCTATAAATATCTCGAAGTCTTTTGTAAAGTTTCCCGGTTTCTCCAACCACCCCGAACCCAAGACGCCCAAACCGTTAAACCCAAGCACCGTCGAGGTTGACCAAAGCACGCTATGCATCCCGTCGTATACATTGAACGCCGCAAAGCCACAAAACAAATGCGCAAGCCAGCGGCGCCTAGGCGAAGACGGGCGCGACGTTGGCCTTCTCGATGCTCGGCGACGCGACGCTGAAGACGTCGGGCCACAGGAACATCTTCTCCTCGGCGGGGGACATGGCCACCATCCTCGGAATGGCGCTCTTGCTCGACATGCGGCGCCACATGTTGGCGCGCGGGTTGAAGGCCGCCGGCATGCCCTTGCCGCCCGTCTTCTTGTCGTCCTCGTCGCGGATGCGGCAGATCTCCTTCTGGATATCGGCGAAGGTGTCGAACGGGATGTACTTGATGTCGTTCTCGACGCAGTACTCCTCCAACCTCAGGCCGCGGCGGGCGAAGAGGACGTCGGCCTGGCGCGCCGCGGGCAGGTCCGAGACGCCGTCGCCGATGAAGACGATGAGCGGGATCGTGCCGTCCTCGCACGCCATCTCGGCCTGCTCGCGGGCCTCGCCCATGGAGAGCGCCTTGTCGTGGCCGAGCTCGTTGTCGTGGCGCCAGATGGGCTTCCAGGCGGTCCCGTCATCGGTGATTTCGGCCTCGTTTGCGACGATGTCGATGTGCGACGAGGCGTCCTCGCCCAGGAAGGTGTCGAGCACACGGCGGAGGATGGGCTTGAGGCCGGCCGAGATGACGTTGAAGGGGATCTCGTTGTCGATGCAGAACTTGTGGAATTCTTGGAAGGCCGGGTCGATCTCGAGAGTCTTCTCCATGACCTCGAAGCCGTCGTCGAAGGGCACGTTGAGGGACCCCCACATCTCCTCGGAGACATCGCGGAAGGAGCGCTCGCCCGACTTGATCTGCTCGTCGAGGATCTCGCGCCGTTGGGAGCCGCAGCCGTGGTTGTCAAAGAGGATGTGGCCGGTGTCTTGCATGAAGATGGTTCCATCAAAGTCTGGGGGGGGGGGTTGTTTTGTTAGTTGAGTGGCGAAAGGCTAGCGGGGGATCATCGATCGTCGATCGTACCTGAGAAGCAGATGATCTTGCGCTTCTTGTTCTCGGTGACGGACGGCAGGCCAAACTCTGCGGCGGCCTTGACCGTGGACGGGGATATGGCGATAGGCATTGTGATGGGTTGCTGTGAGGCTCTTTGGTGGTGTGTGCGTGTTCGTGTGGTGTAAGCGGTAGACAATGAGGCTCCGAATGCAAACACTTGTACGTGGTCTCGTATTTATAGGCAAAGCTTGGAGTGATGAATGGATAAAGTTGTCACGAACGAGTTTCAACGGGAGGTGTCCAGCTTTAATAGAAGTCAATGCCCGCATACACGATATCCCCGAACTCTCGACCGACACGGGAGCGGTAGCGGCGAAAAAGAGCGCAAAGCCAGCCGTCCGTTCCTTTCACGATGACGCCCTAAAAGTTAGAGGCACTTTGCTCACCCCCCCTGCCCCCGTTCCCTCCGCAAAATACGGGAGGGACGTCAGGGCGCGCCAAACCTGCATGAGAAAAGACGACCGTGGGAAAGGAGAAAGAAAAAAGAGGAACAACCAACCAGGCCAGCCCAGCCCGCTCACGACACGACTCCGCTCTCGTGGGATGGAAAAGCCGCTTCCGGGATGCTTCATGTACAATGGCAAGCGGCCGAAAGGCGCCGACTCGGACGGCGTCAAACGGGCGCACCGCAGACTGCCAGTCGCCAATGGACGCTACAGACGATGACGGCGTCTCGCAGGACTCGTAGGCACCCAGCCTTTCCGGACCAAGCCCAATTGGGGGATTTAGCGCGACCAAGGTACGGGGTTCCTAAATCGCCAGGATGACTAGGTGACTTTGTGCCTCCCACTCCTCTTCATCTTTGAGGCTTTCAGAAGAGCTGGGTGTTGACGGATAGAAAGATTGGTAGGCTGCGTTGCCACGCTCCCACACCCTCCCACAAGGTCGCCACCAGTGTCCTGACGAATGGGCCGTGTTCGGCGTAGCAGAATGGCCAGTCGGAGCCTCTCTGCAAGGTCGCAAAGCCGCAAAGTCTCGCAGAGCCTCCTTTTGCTGATCGCCAGGAGAAACTTCTCCCAATATCCCGGACACGGAACGGGCCCCCATGGAATGACAGATCCGCTGTCTCTGGCTGTTGGCATTCAGCTCAGAAAGCAACAATCAGAAACAATGAGGTCAGATCAACCCGTTTCCGATTGTTCGTTACAGACCGATGGATGGCTGCGGAATTCGATTCCTCGGTCAGCGCGCGCGCGCCTCCGTACACTCGAGCAGGGGATCGGGAGGCGACATGATACATCCGTCCAAAGTGTCAACCGCACAGAACATTCCAGCCCCGGACGACCACATTTCATCAAGCCTGGCCGCATCGGTAGACAGGAGCGGGGACGGTAGGGGACAATTGCCATTGGGGCCTGACGGCGTGCCACCGAGGGCGGAGTTTCCAACCCGCCCCTCTCCTCCTCCACTGCGTGCGCCAAGCTGAGTGAGAGCAAGCAAAGAATCGAAAGAAAGTCTAAAAGGAGGAGGCCAGAGGGTTGCTGCATGTAGTGTAGACGAACTGGCGGCGTTTCCATGATGCGTGCAAGCATGAGCAAAAATGGGGCCCAGTCATTCCAGGTACCTTTGCCCGCCATCTCTGGAGGGTTGGGAAAAGCATGTGCCATTTTGGTTGGCCGATGGGGAAAAGATCGAGGAATCGAACAAGATGGCTAAATGCGAGCCACGATGTCCGATGATGTCATACCGTCCCCGGTGGGGCTCTTTACCCTATCTTGTGCTGAGAAATGCCCATGTCCACGAACACGTCCCGGTTTACATGCACTGAAATATTCGTCAAGGTGCGCTAGCCGGGTTGTTTTGTAGTGACGACGCGAAAGCAACGCGCTGCAGGCCTAGCTACCTTTGTCGTTTCGTCCGAGTCGTTTCTCTGCTGCACTCCAGCTCGTCTAGCCCGAGGCCCGTGGAGACGTGCATATGCATTATGAAAGGGGCTTGAGGGCCCAGATTGAAACAATCGAGGCCGGGGATGATGGGAGCAAATGGGAGCTGCCTCCGTTGGCCTTCATAGCCTTCCAATGAATCCATCTCGTTTATGGCGCCCGGGCTTCCTATTCGTCTGGTCTCTGCCCGGCCTCGCAACCTCAGAGGAAACCTTGCCGGCGATTGCATGAGAAGCATCGCTCAAGTCGTGTTGAGGCACCCATGCCCGCTTTGGCGGTGAAGACAGAGGCATACGCTGTACGAAGTGAGCCAGACCAGTAGAATCACGTAAATCAATATGAACCGCCATATCATCGAAATGCACGACATCGAGCCTCTCGCTGGCCGGTAAGCCTTGGTTGTTGTTGTTGTTGTCATTGTCATCTCATCTTGGCCGATGACGAGGAAGGCGCTCTCCGCCCCCTTGAAGGGACACTTGCATGCGCCCGTGGGATTATTGGTGCCGCTCCTCAAAACATCGTCATGTTCTGAGCTAGTGATTGCATCGTGCCGCCCTGGAACCCAAGTCATTTGGGCCCTGCGTATCGACCGAAGACCCTGAGTGCCCCTCAACGTCTCATTCCGGCTCCACAACACCAGACCGGCGATACAGAATTCGATACTGTGCGATGCGAAAGATAGTGGCGACATTGCGGCTGCCCTTCATCGCCTAACTGAATCCCTGCCGCACAATCTCTTTCGCCAGCAACAACCTTAGACCACACGTCCACTTGGATAGTCCGGCAGGCGAGCTCTAGCCAACGATGCCTGCCCACAAATTCGGACTTGCTCTCGTGAGAGCAAGCTCTGACTCAGGCGTAGGATGCGCCGTGCGGCTAGCATCTGGTGCTAGCGAAGAAAGGGAAGGCCATGATGTCAATCTGCCGATGTCCATAGCCGCCGATCCGTCACCTCGGGCAGCTTCGGTCAACCGGCCTTTCCGAGCCCGGCCGTTCTACGATTCCCTTTGCTTGATCATGCACGCCCCCGAAACGAACAGTTGGCCAGACGAGGCCGGCGAAACAATGGACCCTTCGAGCCCTGCTGATCACTGGCGGGGGTCGGGCGCGAATGGCAAAGAACCGACTTCGTGAACAAGCGAGGACGATGAGGCTGGGTATTTCAAGCGGAAAGTAGTAATTCGGGTGGTCTCGTTGCGCTTTTCCGATCCCTTGTGTCCATTTGAGTTCCTCTAAACCGTACGCCTAACATTATGCCTCATCAGCGGTACATCAACTCCAGCCTACGCCGACACCTTTGCGCTGTACTTGGTTGCCGCCTTGTCGAACAACGCACTCTTCTCTTCCAGGTCCACGAGGAACTGGTGCTGGGGATCCGCCGCCTTCAGTTTTCTGTGTGCTCGTGGTCAGCCAGTTGTCTCACGTCTCACTTGGTGCCTCTTTGGGGGCGGCATCGGGACTTACTCCGTGAACTCCTTGGGATCCTTGCCCGAGATGACCGTCAAAACTAGCAGATTGGCGATAGCTCGGTATAGCTAGCGTCCTTCGCCAGGGCCTGGTCCAACGCAGCCTGTGCCTCCTCTGTCCGTCCAAGGTGTAGCTCTGCAACGGCCTGGGAGACCAGGGTCGCGATTGACGATGTCGCTGGCGCCTGCGCGAGCTCCTCAAACACGTAGAATGCCTGTTGGTACTTGTCTCCGCCCTATTGTCCCTTAGTATTGCCCCTTCACTCGCAGTGTGGTCATCGTACCTGTCGCAGGCCGACCCACGACTCGGCCAAGTTGACGAGCAAGCTATCCTGTGCCCATCTTCTGGCGGCTGTGACCTCCTTGAGGGCGAGGTCGTTGCGGTTCTGCTGGAGGTGGATTTGGACGATCAGGGCGACAGCATCAACTGCAGATCACACGTCAGTACAGGTCATTCCAAAGAGTAAACATGCCCAACGTACGACTCCCTTGGTGCTGCGACAACAGCGCAAGCGCCTCCTCTGATTTGCCTGCAGCCTGCAGAACCGTGCCCCCAACAATCTGGACAGTGGCGTTCTCTCCCTCGGACGCGGCAAGCTTCTCGATCGTCTTCACGGCGGAGTCCGTCTTCCCAAGCGCGCTCTCGGCGAGAGCACCTAGAGCGACCAATTCAGCATCCTTCTCACCCTGGACCTCGGCGAGGACATCTTCGGCTTGGCCAATGGCGATGCGGGCGCGGAGGACTAGGACGCGGGCGGGGAGCTCATTCTCGGGGGACAGGGCCGAGGTGTCGTAGTCGATGACCTCCTGGTACTGGCCTTGGTGGAAGTGGTTGTGGATGTTGATCAGTTCACCTTCGGCAGAGTAGGGGTCCATTTTGGCGGTTTTGTTTGGAAGTATTCGTCGTTGAATGTTGATGCCAAATGACGGCCAGCTGCGATGTGTTCCCCTTGACCACTTAACTGGTGTGGGGGACTTTGAGCAACGTGGAACCCTGAGAAGGCACGGAGGAAGCCGGCCGCTGAAGTGGGTCCATCGATGGTCTGTGCACTTTGACGTCTAGCCACAGCAGCGGCAACAACACCATCTACACGACAACTCATGATCGTCTCCCGTCAGTAACTGCTTTCATCGGTATGGGGCTTGACAGTGGTTTTGAGTCGTGTTTTAATACAATGCATTTATATAGATGAGATAATCTCATGGTGTTTTCTACTGGTGCTAGGTGATCATAGACACGTTTACCCCTATTCCGCTCCTTCCCGACCCTTTTACACGGTGCTCAGCATGGTACTACAGCCAGGTGCCCAGATAGGTGATTCCGACAATTTCCATAACTTCAGTTGGCTTTCATATATATGACATGATATCGTAGCTCAACTACGACACGGATAGATCTACCTTACCGGACAGTCCGGACACAGGATATGATAGAATCTCTACGGCCAGAGCTCTCCATATCCAAGCTAGAGTGGGATGTGTATATCAAGTGGTTACCTTTGGATTCTCCTAAAAACCTTCATCGTGAGAACTTGCTGAAATTACATATTTTTAGTTGATGCTTCTGAAGATCTCGACCTTCTGCGATGGGAGTTTTCATTGCTCTCAAGGGGCGGTCATGCGAGGTAGCCAATTGTACTGCTCAGTGAACAGTCCAGAGACTTTTATCAAGGCAAAATATGGGATATCATGGATTATACCAGGTAACACGTATCGGTGGTCTCCTGTAGCTCCTGCCATTTGAAGCAGGTACGCCTTGCTCCCAATCTTGACCGAGAACAACACTCTAAGTCCATCCCACCTCAACCCCCTTTGACCCCTCCTAGATTCACACAAATATTACTTCTCACGCTCTCAACCACTTCCGTCACCCCTCTTTATTGCAAGTGAGTTACTTCTTTTCACTCTTTAGTTTCCCCTGTGAGAATTCCTCTTTGGGTTTGGGTGCATTTCATCCTGTTCATTGCCGTCTCCCGCCAGCTTCGTTTGGCCTTCTCACCTACCTCGTTGGCGAGGATCGCTCTCAACGACTTCTTAAGTCTCATCAGAAGTGAATCATCACGCGCTTCACTCACTGATTGGGCCAGTTCCCTCCAAAACCCCGACGAGATGGACCCGCTTGAGCTGCGTGAGAGAGGCTTCAACAACCCGAGGGGCAGCCCAGAGCCTGGCGTCCTCGACCGAAAGAGACCTATTGGCCGCTTCTCCGATTCCTTTTCTGCCAATCTCGGTCGCAAAGCTCCTTCTTCTTCAGTCAAGAAGATTCTGATTCTGGTGTTGACAAAAACCCTTCTTTCCCCTCTCCACTTCCAGAGAGCAAGAGCATTATCCATCGCAAACGAGACGTCATTCCTGGCTTAACTTCCTCTCTTGTACCTCGCAGTCGGCAATCATCTGCACCTTCTTCCGTCAAGGCCATGGTCGCGAAGTTCGAGGGCACCGGGAACACGCCCGAAAAGTCCGACAAGATGGTCGATGACGGGAATCACGACCTCACGTCTTCTTCGCCCGTTGTCGACAAGGGCAAGAGCAAGGCTTCATTCGATGAGTCTGCCGACACTGCCGCTGCTTCGCTTTCGACCAGCCACGCCTCTCAGAACGACGATAAAACCTATGCAAATGACGAGCTTGATCTTGAACTTCTCAAAATGCAGGAGTTCTTCAAGAGCGAGCCGCTCGGCCGCTGCCTTGACGATTATATTCCCCCCACGTACGTTGACAAGGAAGTGAACGTTTTTCCTCTCAAGAAGGATGGAGGCAAGTCGATGATAAGTGCTGCCAAGACTGAGCTTTGGAACAGATTGGCTTCGCTCACAGACGCGCTCGAGGAGCGATACCCGTCTGTCATGGAGGAGCGCAAGGCTAAAGAGGCTGTCATCGTTGCCGCGACTGCTTATCTCGACGAAGCCCTCGGAGAGCCATCTAAGCACGGAGATCAGAGAGAGACGGCAGAGATCAGTACCAAAGCCTCGCGCAGAGCCGAAAAGAAGGCCCAGAAGAAGGCCGACAGGAAGGCCCAGAAGGCTGCCAGGCGCAAGGGTCCTACCACCGACGCTCTTCCGAAGGACTCATCTTCTATTGCTCAAGAGGGCCCTCAGAACGAATTGTCGCTTCGTGAGAAGTATCCCGAGATCTATGCCAAGATTGATTATTGGAGATCTCTTCCAGACCCCGACGCGCCGGCCAACGCTAATGACGACTATACCTCGGAGTCAGACATTGAGTCCGCTCAGATAATTGCCCAATCCACTACTCAATTCTCTACACAACAAACTCAGTCGATTCCCAGCCAGTATCATGACACTCTGGCGGCTAAGGCTGAAAAGAAGCAGTCTCTTGCTGACGATTCCTCTGAGAGCGACAACTGGAGCACCGGTTCATCGAATGGCGACCCGTTCTATCTGAACAAATACCTTACGCCGTCTTACCAGGCTGCCGCCAAGGCCTACCTTCAGGATTTTGAGCAAAAGAATGCCGCTCAGCCTGCTGCTGTACCTGTTACCAAATCTGCCGCATCGAAGCCCACCACTCAGGTCGCGGCCAAATCGACTGTTCAGCAGGTCGCTACGCAGTCCACCGACGGGGAAGAGTCTTTCACCTTCATTCAGAGAGACCCGAAGGAGGTCGAAACGTTTTAGAAAGGCGTACGAACCGCGCTTCATGTCTCCGACGATGAGCTTTCTGATTCCGATGAAATCAAGAAGGCCAAGGCCACCGAGGCTCGGAAGGTGAAGGATGAGCTCAACAAGCGCGCTCACGAGCGTGTCAACGCCGCTCACGCCCATGGGAGGATGGTCCACCTCGAGAATACCAAACCTCTCCGCGAAGCCATTGCCACGAGTATCAGAAAGGAGGACATCGTTCCTAGCTCCAACCAGAAGGAGCAGACTACTACGGCGTTTGACGAGGAGGCTTACGCCGCGCGCTCTATCGCTTCACACACCATGAAGCCCGCTCCGCTTCGAATACCCTCTCGTATGAAGCAGCCTGTCGGTGGCGGCGACAAGAAGACCGACACTGCTCCGGTTCAAACAAAGACTAACCTGCCTCCTGGTGTTCTTCAGATAAACACCAACAAGCATCGCATGGTCACTGGCGAGTTCACGGCTCTCGGTGCTGACTTTGGCAAGAACAGCAACAGAACCGCCAGTATTTCTTCTACTCACAGCAATCACAGTGCTGTCAATTTTAGCTGGCCCAAAACTCAGCGTGCTACTGGCAAGAACAAATACGAGTTCAACGATGAGGATGAATCAGATTACGAGCTTGAAGAGAAGAAGTCCGACGGTCTTCTCTCTCGATCCAGTGCTGGTGCTTGCCAGTCAGGCCATGCTTCTGCTCAGCCTTGCGCTATCAGTGGTGGCAACTACAGCCGTGAGACACGCAACAATGTTTACACCTTCGGTAACAAGTCTACTGCTGATTGTGCCGGTTCCGTTACGGTTGCTCAAGCCGAGTCTTCCGCAGTCCAGCAGTCCAAGGCTTCCATGCAGAATCATTCGTCCACGTCTTCTCAGCCGAGCGTCCCCGCCGACGTCAGCAACCAGGAGGGTCAACGCCGCAGCTTCACTGCGGACGAGTATCGGGCTCTGATTAAGGATGACTACGACAGCTTTGCCAAAGATTCGCCTGAGAAGAAGCAGGAGCGGTTCGCGGCTGTCATGGCCGCATCCAAAACCGGTTTCTCGATAAGCACTGTCGCTGTTTCTTCAAACATCACCCACCAGACCATAGTCCTTGATGCGCTCCAGGAGCAGCCTCCTGCGCGCCTACACGGTACGACAGTTCTCCCGCCTACCCCGGCCACCTCTCAGGTTCCCATGACCACGGGCGAGAAAATGGTAGAGCTGGATGACTTCTTCGCCAGGAAGAACAATCAACTGTACAAGACTACTGGCTGTGGCTACGGCTCGAACTATGGCACCGGAACCATCACCCGGCAGGGTCAGGACTGGCCCTGGAACGATCCTAACTACCACGAGGATGCCCTCTCGTACGGCTACGCCTACCAGAAGACGAACTATCACACCCTGCCGGAGTCCATGAACCCCGTCCCTCTGACCCTCGATCAGCGCCGCCAGGTCCTCGAGGGCTACGGCATGTCTGAGGCCGAGTACCCGTCCCC
The DNA here is from genome assembly GCA_020466075.1 of Colletotrichum coccodes. NCBI lineage: Eukaryota > Fungi > Ascomycota > Sordariomycetes > Glomerellales > Glomerellaceae > Colletotrichum > Colletotrichum coccodes. The sequence goes on along the minus strand of JAIMZG010000293.1, from coordinate 17,009 downwards.
TCCCGCCAACTATCCAAACCCTCCTGGCCCGGACACCGGATACGACACGCCCATCTGTCCTACTCGCCCTGCTCCCGCGGCTCCTACGGCTCCCAGTACCGGAGACGGTGGCAATGGAAACGAGAATGGCGATGGTCGACCCAACGCCGATGGCGGAGCCCCCGTGCAGAGCTTGCGCAAGCATCGTCGCTTCCAGCGCGCTGCTACCGCTCCTTCCGCGCTTGCGCCTGTCAGTCCTGCTCCTGGCTACGACGCCGATTGGTTCTGATGAATGTGCGATTGAATGACGAGCGACAACTGACGAACGATTACGAGCCACACGTCGTCTGATTCTATTGCTCAATACCCACTGCTCTCGACTTTCCATGAGGCTTATACGACCGAAATGAAGACTCATCTTGCTGTTAAGCACTCTCATCGACAAAACTGGCCTGATTCCCGCTTTCCTTTAGCTTATTGGCTCTTGGGACTTGGCTTATCATGTGTCCAGAACGGTGTACAGCGTCTCAAGTTCGGGCCACGAGACTTTTACAACCACCCCCCAAAAATTGTTGGATTACAGGAATGGATACTTTTGGCCCATTTGACTCTCGATTTTCCTGTCCAGAGTACGAGGGAATCTTTTGCTTTGAAGGGAACCGTCCACATCACGGCCGCAGGTCTTTTTTCCCTGGCATGCCTTTTTCGTGTATGAGATACCCAGTTTAGGGCGAGAAACAGACATCGGGCGAATGTCAAAGAGAGAGAGAGAGAGAGGTGTGTGTGTGGGCAAACATAACAGACCAGAACCACGCTTTTCTCTCTAGATGTGAGTCTAGCTCGCTAGCTAGCCACAATATCGACACTGAAAATCAAGCAAAATAACAAGCTGTAAACCAATTCCCTTTGTGCTTATATGGTGATGTCAGAAGATGGATATCGTCCAAGGAAACACTCTATGCGCGAAGACAGATAAGACATGTTTGGTTCGGTCTGATCGTCAAATGACCCAAAGTGATATTTCATGTTTTACCAGCATCATGCCAACCTTCGACAAGCAACCGGTCTTCGTTAGTCCCCAAATGCTCCCAAGAAGTGAGAAGAAACCAAAATCCGATATGCAGCCTCTTTCAAGTCCGCTTTTCCGTCACAGAGTAAAACGAAGCCAGCAACGATTTCGGTCGAGAACGGCACAACGGAGCCCGAGAGAAGAACGACGAAGGAGACGTGGCTCATTTGCACCCTGGTCTACCTTCAAAAACACAAAATTGGAAAAGTGCGTAAAGGAATGCTGGGCCGCACTGGACCCGGCCTCCACGCCCTGAATTCGAACAGCGCGCCCCTTCAGAGTCAGTCTTTCTTTCTCATTGGGGCATTTATCTGTTGGCCATCTACACCACCGCGCCTCGGATTGTCCTGATGGCTAGCTGGACTAATGGCAGTTCCGACGACAGGACGAAGTAAGTAGGCCCCTCTTTTAATCCAAAAGAAAGGAAGGAGGGTTGTGGAATGTGCGGAAGTCGATGAATAATGTATGAAGAAGAAAAGAAAAAGATAATCTGGCTATGTTTATAGTGAGAGAACTCCCTTAGATGAACTCCTTTCCCTCCCAACAATTACATCGGCTTTTCTGAAAACGTTCCATTCGTCGACGTTCAACGGCATTCCCGACCGGGAAGCTCCACAGGAGACGCGGCGGGCAACTCTACAGGCGCAGTCGGGTTTCTCCACGGCTCAGAACCGTAAACCTCCGCCGGCCCCCACCCGGCATAGGTCTTGTTATTCTCTATGCTGTGCTGTAGTTGTGTGTCCACCTGGTCAGCCTCATTCTGGTCGTAGGCAGGAGGTTTCGACGATGATCTGCCCCACGATCTAAAGCGGCTTGTCCGCTTCTTCGCCTGGGGCTCCTTTCTGCTCTTGTTGTGCCGCAGGAGGTAGACGGCTGCCACAACCGTGATGCAGATCATGGCCACGCCGCCGACAACACCCCCGATGATTACGCCCATGTTACTCGGTGCGTCGTCTGACGAGTCGTCTTCATTAGTTCCGTTCGTCGGCGACGTTGCCTCGCTTGCAGGTGGAACGGACTGCGTCGGTGACGTTGTCGATGCTGAAAACGCATTCGATGTGGAACTCGGAACGGGAGAGAGCACTGTTGAGGATGATGATGCAACTGACTCTGATGTGGATTCGGAAATTGATGCCTCGGGTGAAGCAGAAGGCTCAGGGGTAACTGTGACGCTGGGAACGGCAACGACCGTGGGTTCTTTCAACAGTGTTTCGACGGTAGCTTTTGCACCGCAAGCGATGTAAGAAAAGGCGCCTTCGAATCCCCCGGCGAGAATTACGGTAGAGCAAAACTGTTCCGTACTTGAACTGTAACGCAAAGTTTGATTTAGACAAGTTCCACTCTCTTTAAGAGGGGCTTACCATGTGAATGTTGTGAGACCTTTAATGCCGGTCTTCCCACAACCAAACTTACAGTCGTGGGAATCAACACAGTTACCAGCCAACCCACAATCAGTAGCTGAGAGAACGGTGGCGGGACAGAAACCCCACAAGCCGTGTTCAATGTCCTCGCGGCAGCCGTATCCCTTATCGGCTGTCCGTGACTTGGTCGGGTCGCCATTGTAGTACCCACAGACCGAAGATACTCGCGATGTGACTTGGCGTCGTCTAAGGTCTTCGTTCGAGGCGTCGGTGCCGTTTCTTGACGGGGCCTTTGTTGGCTTCGGGGGTGATGCAAGGGCATGTCTGAGGTTCATCGCTCGGGGAGATGCCAGGACAACATGGTTTTCCAGAGCGAAGAGAAGTAGGAAGAGGAGGAGAGCCCGTGGCATTCTCGAAGTAGACACTCAGATGATCCGAGTGACCCAGAAACCAGGGGGTTGACAAAGAAGCTTCTGTGTCTGTCGAGTTACTCTAACGGCCTTCCGGGGCAGACAAAGGAGCAAGACCCTCTAGTGAACCGTGATACGGTAAGGGGTGTCAAAAGGAGATCTTGGATGATTAAGAATAACGAACGAGATGGGGACGTCCAGGCAATCTGCAAAGAATGAGGGATATAATGAGGTCGTACAACGACAGACAACGAAAGGACCAACACCCGCAAAACGAGGAAGAAACGAGAGACACTAAGACCAAAAGACTGCAACGACGGGAGGCCGACACCGCAAATTATGTAGCATCCCGGCAACCCGTAGAAACCCAGACTTATGGACACGCCAGGTCGCAACGACACAGGCCCAGCTTTGGACACCTGACACGAGCCTTGTCGGCAGCCTTCGTCCTGGCTCTCTCTCTGTTCGGGTGCAGCGCTGCAACTCGTGTCGGATTCGGGCAATGGGCAGTTATCTTTGCGTGCTGTGTCCCGACAGTCTGGTTGACCCCAGGCATCTCATTTCCCTCAACGAATCATGTCATGAGATAGTCGAGTCTCGGGCGTCTTCACTTGTTACACCCATGCTGTTGAAAGGGGCGAGTCGGTGAGCGAACGGCAGAGAAGAAAGGCGACCGATGTGTACATTGGCACGGAGCCAAGTTGGGTTTGTAAGGTATGTACACGGCTGTTTGAACCAACATCGACAGGATCAATATAGCGGAGGCAAATGGTCTTGGTTGCGGGCCCATCTTGTCGGCGCGAGCCAACCACGCTGCCAGGTTTAATCGCGCGGTTAACGCCCTGGTTCCCGATTTCTGACGACAGTTGCTGGTGAACCGCTCCCAACCCCAGTCACCGGGTTCCACGGATGTCGGCCGCCAACGGGGCGTATCTAGGCAAATGAGTGGCCCGCGATGCATTGGTCCCAACTGTGAACCAGGGGCTCCAGTGACTTTCGCTTCCATCATCATCCACTTGTGCTGTGTCGGCCGCGCCCCCAGAGAAATGTCCAACCCCGGTCACCTTCACCATAGCGGAGGGGAGGCACGCTTCCACTCTGTCTCCCCGTCATGCCGAGCTTTGATTTCATTTCCCTCTCTCCTTCTTTTATCCTTTCACCATCCGTCATCGTTATATTTTTCCTGTGCACGATGGTGACTACCAATCTGTCATAAGACTTCAATGGCGAGACGGAAACTCATCGTCCTCGCCCAGGCGAGCGCCGTTTGCCTGTTGCTCATCAGTCTATTGGTAGCATTTGATCTGTTCTCCGGTCGCGACTACTTTGACGCCGCGTACAAACCATTCCGTACGTCCATCACTATCCACTTTACCTACTGTAATCGAGCTAGAGATGGAAGAATGTCAACCCATTGACAGCTTGTTTAGGAAAGCATAAAACGACCGAAGAAGCGCACGGAGCATCTCCACATAATGGAGCGGACCGGACGGACACCACCGTAGCAGCGCCGGTGATCACACCGTCGCAGACGCCGCTACCCACTCCAAATCCGACGCCGACACGGACGCCAACACCGACACTACCACCAGCCCACGACGGAACCGACTCCGTACTATCGGACGGCGACCCAGAACACCTCAAAAACGCACCCAAATACATAACCGCGATCCTCAACGCCGACGACAAGTCCCTGCCCCGTCTTGACTGTCCGCGCCCGGACATCTCACGCTACCAATACCTCAGACCCGCCACCGCACTCAAGAAGCCCAAATTCTTCATCGCCCTCAACATCCGCCAAAAGGCCGACCTCCTCCCGCGGCTCATGGGCTCCATCGTCGAGGCCCTCCGCTTCCTCGGGCCTGAGAACTGCGTCCTCTCCGTCGTCGAGGGCAACTCCCGCGACGGAACCTACGAAATCCTCCACCTCCTGCGCCAGGAGATCGAGAAGCTCGGCGCGGAATACCACTTCTCCCGCAGCGACCTCGACCCCGGCGCGGGCGACCGCATCAGGAAGCTCGCCGAGCTGCGCAACATGGCCCTCGCGCCGCTCGTGTCCAACCCATCGAGGTACGCTGCCGACGCCGTGGTGCTCTTCCTCAACGACGTCGCCATCTGCCTCGAGGACATCCTCGAGCTCGCCCACCAGCGGCTGTACCTTGGAGCCGACATGACCTGCGCCTTCGACTGGACCTACGTCGGCCCGGATCCGACATTCTACGACGTCTGGATCAGCCGCACCATTGCGGGAGACTCCTTCTTCGAGATCCCGCCGGACGGCAACTGGAACTCGGCGTGGAACATCTTCTGGAACGAGGAGACGTCGCGCCGGCGCTTCGCCGAGCACAAGCCGCTGCAGGTCTTCTCGTGCTGGAATGGCGCCGTGGCGATGACGGCCAGGCCGCTGCTGGACCGGCTCGTAAGGTTCAGGGCGCCGGGGCCGGGGGAATGTTTCCAGGGGGAGCCGCAGCTGTTCTGCAAGGATCTGTGGAACGCCGGGTTCGGCAGGATTGCGGTGGTGCCGAGCGTCAACCTAGAATACAGTGACGAGGCCGGGAGGAAGATCAAGGCGGCCAAGGGGTATACCAGTCAGTGGGTCGGGGACGAGGATAAGGTTGAGGGGTTCAAGGTGGACTGGAAGGCCGATCCGCCCGAGAAGGTCAAGTGTATGGCCAGTTATGACAAGCAGACCTGGGAGCCCTGGAATTCGGGGCCGGAATAATGCAACGACTGCTTCTCAAGCGTACATAAGAAAAAGATACCCAGATACCGTAGTAGAACAGCGTCAACTTATGATACTCTAGTTCCTGTCCTAGACTTCTCTGTCCTCTTTGTTACCTCGGCCCTGATCATCTTCCCTACTTTTCCCCCGGTATCCTACTGCACAAAGAAGATACCCCACTGCGTTTGGAAATTCTCAAAGTTGGATAAATTTCCTACGCCCTTGGCCGCAGTCTCGATAGCCCTCTTGCCCTCGACCGACTGCAAGATCTCGTCTTGAGGTTGGAGGGAGGCGCCGCCATCATCAACTGTGCAAACATAGGCTTGAGAGATAAAGAATCACCTCATTGTTCAGTTGTCTTATCCGCATTCGCCAAACTATTGTACAAGTCCATGCACGGAAATGATACTTGAACGATGGCTTCCATAGCCACTATTGACCACCTGAGGGATGCAGATAATCTTGAGCTTTGGGCAGTGCAGGGCAATGTCAGGCGTAACTAGTAGTGTCGTACTTGGAGAAACAAGGCATAGGAGTCGAAGGCACCCTTGCCTTCACAGATAAACTGCACAGCCTGCTTGCGAGTACCCATGGTTTTCAGGTGATCGATAGCTTTCTGGCCCGCCATGTCCCGCCCCTTGTGGGATCGTATCGCTAAGAAACTCTGGTCGCCAGCCGCTCACCGGACTGAACATGATGCCAGTCTGGCAGACTCCGTATCACTCACTTCACCTCAAGTCCCAAACCCCATCATTAACATATGTAAAAACGATTTTTGTATTCTTTGGTGCCAAACGACGACACGTAGCTATGCTATGAGTAGACGCACTTTTCGCTGATTCATAATCATATCCTTCCGAATTCAACCAGTCCCTTTCCTCATTAGAGGGCCAAGCGTCGACAGAGCAACGCTGACATATAACGCTTCTTGATCCTTCTCACACCCTCTTTGCCCGCGCACATGTTTTGTGTTTCCAGTGCTCTATGTTCCGTGTAACTTCTGGTTGAGGCCCAACAACAGTTGCTTCACCGAGTTCATCAAGTGCGACTCGATCCCGTCGAAGCCCGCCGCAGGTGACCCCGAGGTGCTGGCTTCCGCAGGCGGCGGCACGATGCTCGCGTCTGCCAGACCCAGTACTCGATCAATAGCAGACAAGGTGACGGCTTCGGCCTTGCCCTCGCCAATCCTGACCTTGAGGGCGTTCGACGAGACGTTCTTGAAGCCGACCAGCGCGTTGAACACTTTTGGGTCGAAGATGTTACTAGGCCCAGTCGGAGTTGGCGTGCTTCCCGATCCGGGAGTATTGCTCCGCGTGGAGAAGCCGTCCAGGAGTTTCTGTATGCCCTTCATGCAGATATCCTCCATGGTTTGATTTTCTGTGGCCGCGCTCTTGAGTCCCAGACAACGATTGAGGGCAGACATGACAATGGCTTCTGCCTTGGGGTTCTTTGCCTTCTTCAGGTTTTCGATGAGGCCATTCTTCAGGCCATTGACGGCTGATAGTAGTCTAGGTTGAATGACGGGGCGGGGTTCGGCTTGCACTGGCGGTGTGGGAGTAGGTCGAGCTTGCTGCGGTGCAGCAGCGGGTATCTGTGGTGGTTGCGCTCCAGGGATGGCGGCCTGAGCAGGTTGTGTTGTGGGCGGTACTGATGTTGAGGCGGCGCCGTCTTCAGTCTTGACAGCGGGGTGGGTTGGAGGTGGTCTTGATGCATATGGTGAACTGTATGTTGACGGCTGCCCTGCAACACCTTGAGGCCGAGCGATTACAGCAGCGGCCCCGTAGCCAGGAAGTGTGGCTGGCGCAACTGGTTGGGAGGCCACTGGCGGCGCGGGTTGTCCAGGAGTCGGCGTAACTCCCGGGGGCGAGTACTGGGTCGTTCTCGCTGCTACCTGAGCCTGTTGTCCGGCATAGGCCTGCGCGTGATAATTGTGCGGCAGATGCTGGTAACCAGGGGGCATATGCCCTTGTTGTTGCTGTTGTTGATGCTGTTGTTGGTGCTGTTGTTGTTGGGCGTACTGAGTGTACATCGGGTGGTTGTAATGACCGTAGCCAGCACTCACGGATCGGTCTGGCGACGAGGCCTTGCGTTTCTTGCCGGCATCGAGCTCAACACCAGGCACTCTCGACCACAAGCCTGTCGTATCGTCCTTCTTGAACGCCTCGTTCCCGATGAGGTTGTGCCGTACACTGGACTCCCAGCCCTTCGTCTCTGTGTGGAAGTAGAACCAGGGGTATCTTTGAGTAATCCGTTTGTAGATCTGTTTGAGCGTGAGGCCGTCGGGCCCAGCCGCAGTGAGGGTTTCGTCGATGAGTACTCCGTAGTTCTTGTTCGGCTTCTGCAGCTGTTCCTCGGTGTAATCCTCGATTTTGAGTTCCAAAGGCGGCGATTTGGGCCGGACCTTCTTTTCCTTCTTCTCTTTTGCCCGCCTCTCGGCGTCGGACCCTTCTGCGCCATCTTCGCCCTTGGGCTTCCGGGGTTTGTACTTGCGCTTCTCTGGCCGATCGCCTCCTTCTTCTGGTAAGGGATGCTTGCGTGGGCGCCCGACCTTCCTCTTGATAGGCGGCTCGCCGGGAGGCGGCTGTGGTAACGTCTTCTTGGCCATTTCCTGTTGGGCCTTTTTGAGCAGCCGCTGCTCTCGCTTAGACATGAAACCATTCTTTGGTGGTCTGCCAGGCCCTCGCTTCTTGTGAGGGTAGCCCAGTGGTGCTCCTTGCATCAAAAGATGTGCCATCTCTTGGTCCTCTGACTTGACTTCCGTGGTTGGTTGGATATCCTCCAGTTCCTCGCCATACTCTTGATGCACTTCTCCCTCAGCGTCGGCATCATCGTCGGCATCCGCGTCGGCATCAGCATCGGCCTCTGCTTCTGCAGCTTCCGCAGCCTCTGCCGCCTCCGCAGCGGCCTCTGCGGCTTCTGCCTCTGCCTCTTCTGCCTCTAATGTCTCGGCTTCTGCCCGTTCGGCCTCGGCTTCGACTTCAGCCTCAACCTCAGCTTCATCGCCGTCCATGTCGAGGTCAGACAGGCCCGCATCGGAGGGCGCTGGCGAGCTGAGAGATGAATCGCTCGTATCATCCAGGCCGTGGCCATGGGATGCCTCGAACTCGAAGCTCATCTCTTTCCCACCTGTCGGAGGCTTCTTCTTGAGCCTGTCTTCCTCCAAGTACTCTTCAGCGCCCGTCCGGCCTTCTGGCACGCCGTTGATCACGAAGCGAAAGTCGACATCTTTGATCTGTAGTTGGTCGCCACTTCGCAGTACTGCGACACCCTCTTTATGGTGGACGTCGTCGATGAAGAAACCGTTCTTGTGAAGAGGAATGGCCTCGAAGACCCCTTCTTTCTTATTGAACTGAATCTTCAAATGTTCCCTTGAAATGGCCTTCGTCTTTTTCGCTATGTCGGGTCCTGGCGAGTGAATGCCGATGAACGGAACGTGATGAGGAGAGGGCCGTAATGAAGCCAAATCCACGGCTGCAGCGCCGGGCGTATGCGAGACATACTGACGGTTAGAGATGAAGTTCTCTTCCGCCTCATCCTCTTCCGGCTTCTGAGAGGATCCAGTGCTTGTGGTCTTGCGGCGCTTGGCTGGTCGCCCGTCTCCTTCGCTGTCGGACTCGGGCCCCAGCATGCCTCCCTCTTCACTAACGTACGACTTGCTGAACTTCCTCTGGTTGAAGGGTTCTGGAGGCGGCAGTCCGTCCCGTTCGTATTCTTCGGCCTTCTTCCGATACCTCTCGTCTCTCTTCGCCTGCATCAAAGCCTTTTGATCACGGCCGATAATAACGGCGTAGGTAGTCATCTGAAAGACACTGTCGGCAAATTCTATTCGCGCAAAGGATTCCAGCCTTGGGTCGCGGCGGCGAGATTCTGTGTGCTTGCGACGAGGGGATCGTTGCCGTTGCCCATCGTGCTGGGGAGGGTGACCTGGGCTGGCGTGACGGTCGGAGGCGGTGACATCTGGTTGGACATTTGATTGCCAGCCATGTGCGCGAGAGCCATCATCATGTATGCGTGATCCATGTTCGGCATTGGGGTGTGTGGAAAGGACGAGGCGAAGGGGTCGGCGTCCATCTGAGCGGCTGAAGCCGGGTGCGACATTGTCGCAGTCGGAGCGCTATTGGCGTCGGCATCGATCATGACGGTATCGGCGGCTCCCGGGGTAGTTTTGAGTTTGCTCGATAAATCGCGGTTCGATTGCTGAGCGCTATTCGATGCATCGGCACGCGGCTGCTGCTGATCGGCCGCAGCAGTGGTCGCGGCGGTGGTTGCGGTGTTGTGGTCGTCGGTGTCAGGTCGGCCGGGGGCTGGTGTCGTCTTGTTCTTAGGCGGCGGCGTGGTCGGCACAGGCGCCAGGCCATTTTGGCCGGCGTTGGACGAAGTCATCGCTGCTCTGTAGTCGGACAGATCAGCTCCTTCGCCGTCGGCAAGCCAAGAGAGGCGTTTTGGTCAGTCGCGACAAGGTTGGACCTGATGAGGCTGCGAATAATGCGAGAGATGCCAAAAAATTACAAGTCATTCTTGCCGCGATTGCAAGGTCGGTGGAGGAAGTCGCGACGTTGATTGGCCACTCGGTGGGATTCACCTGGACTATGGACCAGCCTTTCCCCGCGCTGCGTAAGTACCCAGGTACCTTTTTCTCTCCCTTCCCATTGAAGGAGGAGCGCTCCGTCCAGCCCAGCCCGACCCAGCCAGCCAGTCCCTTGACTCTGCCGTCCCGTCCCTTCCCCCCTTCTCAGCGTTCCTGCCTGCCTCCTTTTTCCTTCCGGGTCTCAATGCTGTCTGGAAGCTGCAACAACAACACACCTGCATTTCCCGTTCATTAGCATCCATTCAGCAGTGTCGCTTCCCATAATTCCCATAACTACCAGATGCACTTCATTTCGATCCAATTGATGTCTCATTTGCTATGGACCCCTCGTCCACCTCCGCATCTTTTTCGACTACTCAGCCTCGGGCCCAGCACTATGGTTCGCTCGGGTGTCTTGCGGTGAGCAGCGTGCTGTTCACGATGCATCTCGGTCAAGGTCCGAAAAAAAGCCTCCAATTCCTCGCAGAAGCATGGGCGAGTGTCGCGCACACCACCCTGCGTAGATCGCTCAAACTTTCCGACCTCAGTTCCCACTTCTCTCGGTCAGCGTCCAATGAGCAGGCGGTATATCGGTGAAGAAGATGCTCATGTCGTCCTTCAACTCGCTGTTTTCCATGGATACATGGATGCCGGCAACTATGCAGTTGCAAAGCTTACGTGACGGCTAGTGACAGTGCAGGATTTGACCGGTAAATTTGATTGCTAGGCTGGGACGCTGGACATCGCCGGCTACGTGCCTCGTAATGAGTAATATTGCAATCTGCAGGTCTCTAATGCGTCATTTTTGCGCTGATGCATCCAAAAGATTGCCGGTCCACCGCATGTCGCGGTACAGTTGAAGAGACCATAGGCATGACATTCCGCCACGCAAGCAGATACAATTCTGGAAGCATGCCGGCTAAATGGGAATGTTATGTCACAGGAGACTACAATGAATGAAGGGGCTCAGTGTCTTAAAACATGTGTATTGGGATGCAGACCCCTTTCTACGGGAAGAAACCTTTCGATGCCTTCCAACAGGGCTGGAGATGAATGCATATCCTGCGAAATTGAAAGGCCCTGTAGGGTACTATACATGGAGGCCCGAGGGTCTCCTTGTTCAAGCAAACATTAGGTTGAATGGGAAGAAGGTAGGTTGTTTGGAGTACGTTGGGTACACTTGACTGATTCAAGTAGCAGGAGGTACGGTTACCATCCTCAGTCTGTCTACCTGCCATGCCGATAAATGTTGGTCGAGCTTCACTACTAAACGTTGACCATGGCCGGAAAGGGCGCTTTTTGAACGCCTGTCTCAGAATAAACTGCGACTTGGATTTCCCGCATGACAGTTTGTGCATTCGTTGCCATTACGCATAGGTTTACCACTATCCGATGGATGCATGCATGCTCAACTCAGAAGCGGCGCAGTCTCGCCGCCGATCAAAGACCTTCTACTCTCCCACCAATTCTGCGTCTTGTCCGATAACCGGTACGCCCAGAAACATAACATCCCCGCAACGAAGCCAATAGCATCGTTACGGAACGCAAGAATGCCCGCCGTGGTCATCAGCATGACCGTCCACCTCTCCGACCTCTCGTCATCTGAGAGTGTACGATGTTGCCGGACGATTCCGCCGTTCTCGTTGCCTACAGAGCTCTCCCAGAGATCCGACGCGCCGTGGTTCAAACTGTGCCCAACCTTGGCAAGCTCGAGACCTGCGGCGATAACCATGACGCCCAGTAGACTTTTCGGGTAGTGCTTGAGCAGGTCGATGAGGGAGTTCCCAAACACGACGCCCAGAACGACCTTGAACAGGCCAAGGATGATCACGCTGGCGCCGCTGCGCGCTCCGAAGCGGTACTGCGCCGCCAGCCCGCCCGCTCCGTGGCAGACGGGCATGGCGCCCCACCAGGTGCCGACCAGGTTCATGACACCAACGCTGATTCCCATGGCAGTGACCGACGGCGTGGGCATGTCCGGCAGCAAGTCGGCCGCGAGAGCGCTGACGGCGATGACGGAGTTGAGGGTGGTGAGCGGCAGCTGGCCGATGGCCATCGACAGCGGCTTGTACTTGAACCAGTCGAGGTTCCAGTGGAACCAGCGGGGCTCCCAGACTTCGGGCATGCGGAGGATGTGAACGCCGGATTCCTTGGTCATGATGGCGATGAAGGCGAAGATGAGCGACAAGACGAAGACGCACAGCGCATACGGGAAGCGAGGCAGCCTCTGAGTGAAGATGAGGACGAGGAAAGCAGCCAGGGCCCATAGCCTGTTGTCGACGACGGGGTGTGTCCAGTGCAGGTCTCGAAGCAGGCTGGAACCAGCAGCCATGACGAGGGAGAGGCCGGCGCCGAGCTGGATGCCCTTGACGACGGGGACGGGGACGTTTCTGGTGACCCAGCGGATCAAGCCTGTGAGGCTCATGACGAGGACCGCCAAACTGACCCACTGACCAGCGGCCATGACTGTCTTGATGCCGCCGTATTCAGATCGTGAGATGGCAGCCGCCGCGATTGCCTAGAACTGTGAGTTGGCATGTTCTGGGTTATATGGGTTCGTCAAGCGGGTGTTACCTTCATCGGCTGTACGGGGAGCGGGATGCCGAAGACGCCGCCGGTCACCACATTGAAGATTCCGGAAAACACCAGAGTGCTGTCAAGATAGATCGAGCGTTGGACCGCCAATGCGATCATCAAGGGCAGAAGAGTTCCCAAGTCGCCCAGGGCGCCAGAAATCTCTGCGAGGGGCGATCGGCGGAGAGTCGCAACATTGTGGTGATGGACCCGTTTCAGATGATTTAGAATCCTCATGGTGCGGGGAGAGTCGGCGGTATGGACAATGTTCTCGTGATTTTTCGAATGGGTTTGTGAAAGAGAACAAACAGGAGAAGACCTTTTTCACCGTCGAGAAGGGCTGAGAGCAACCTTGGTCAAAGATGGGAATAATACAAAATCACACGTGTCTCCTAGCGCGCGGTGAATGACGATGCCCTCCCTCGTGGTGTCAAAGGCAGCATGTCAGGCTATTGCGGCCATGCGCCTGACTAAAATGTTCAGCAGTAAGCAGGCCGCGTCCGATATTCTACTGGGCGTTGGAGTAAGGAACTCCTCGGCCGGGACAAAAACGGCGGTGATTGGTCACTCAACCTCCGATGGTAGGCGTCCCCGCTGTTTGGTGGTCCGTCGCAGCAGTAAGCAGATAAGCCGTATGGCTTGAGCAAGAGATGTCGTCACAGGACGGAATGAGCGGGTCTAAATCCAGACAACCGCCGCGAATGATCTGATCATTCATCTAATGTCTCCGGCCAGTAATGAGATTGCATAAGGCGAGGAGGTTGGCGATAGAAAGTGAGGTTGAAGTCCAGGTGATCCGAAATGGCTAGTCTCCAGACGCTCTGAGCGGTGTATTTTCATGGCCGAGAACGGGCGAAGGCCGAACATCAGTACCAGTTTGCAGAGCCGGTTCCTTTGACGAGAAACAAGCGCCGGACTGGAACCCGCAATGGAACAGACTAAAAAAGGAAGATGGAAATATCGTATTGGGGCGGCGGAACGGGCGGGCGGCGGGTTTCGGCCTATACGGATACCCATGGGCCTTGATGTCTCACTGGGGGGGTTGCCGGGTGTGGAGCTCCGGGCTTGTTTACAGTAAGGGAGTGACAGTACCTCAGGCTGGAGACTGGTCATGAGGTTTTTCTTACCAAATCAAAGTGTTGGCGGTGGACACTAGAGAAGCTGCCGCTGTGACGCTGCCAGGTAACGACGCGCCGTTTCGAAGACAGCCAGAGCGGCTTGAGCGGGTTATGGCGCGGTATGACTGATCAGGAGAGAGCTTAACGGGACGGTGGGCAGCGATCGCGAAGACGAGCAGCCACCGGCCCTGGCTAGGCGCGACCTCCGATCCGATGGCGACGAGGGTTGTGCTGTGATGCGATGTGATGGTCCATGAGAGGACGCCGATTGGGGAGTGTTACAGAAAAGAACGGGACCGGTGAGTATCCCCTGTGAGTGCTTCTTGCTTATCATTCCGTCAGGTAGCATCTTACTTATTTACTCAGAGTTTGATTTTCACGCAGATTTACCTCGGTCGGCCAGCCGACCCCGCGTTGCTCAGCGTTGCAGCTTTTGTCGTGCTTGGCCGAAGCTCAGTCATCTGACCGGTTCAAGCAGATTCCATGGAGGCTTTTGTCGCTTCTGAGACGTCGCCAATGCTTTGCCAACCCTTCCGCAGCAGCTTGGCCGGGCGCAGTACTGGCAGGTGGACGACGGGGCCACGGCTAACCAACCAGGATCGAGGTGTTGCGGGATAATCTGCCAAGAGCACTCGCAGAGGTTGTGCAATATGCCTTGCCCTCTTGGAGGTGAAGTCAAATATTGTAGTCGGTCTGCCAAGCCTTGTGCTGGTGTAGGCAATGCCGTCTGCCAAGGAGGGCAAATTTCAAGCTGTCGGCAAGGGGGTGGGGGGGAGAGTGAAAGCAACAAAAGGCGAATTGCGGATAGGAAGCAAATTGAGGCAGGATTGGTGTTACTAAGTGGACGGTTGGCAGGAGCGTGGGTGAGGTACGCTGCAAGACCAAGGCAGTGAAGAGGTAACGATATGGTCATGGAATCTGTCGCTGACAGAGGGTTGGGCGCAAGCAACAACAAGGGAATCCTTCAATAAGCCAGGTACGGATACCAGAAGCTCCAAAGAAATCAAAGAAGAAAGGAAGACGAGGCAAGGCAAGACAGGGTATCTCTTCTGTGGTATTCCCGAGAAATCTCCCCAATGGGCATTACCACCTATCGGCGAAGGCGACGGGATAGGGCGGACCCGGAGAGCAAGAGCAGCAATCCAATCGAGGCCAGCAAAATTCGGTCCGTTGCCCGGTGGTAGGTGCCGATGGAATTACTACGCAAAACGCCCATCATCGTTTCCGTCAGACTAAAACGGGCCCGGCTAACCGATGACAGACCAGAGAGTAGGTTGTACATGTAAATGACGACAACGTTCCCTACCGCCACGAGGTACAGTAAAACGAACGAACGAACCAGTGGCCCTGTGAACCCACCAGAAAAGTGTGCTGGGGCCCGGTCCTCATCCCGGCTCCGGCCCCATTCGGCGGCCATCCATGCCATCCAATGGGTCCCGCCCCATCTCTTTTGCGCACTGGGCTCTACTATGTCGTTGAAGCTCACGCCAACATCTTCCGCCTAGGTGGAAGAGCGTCGTGTTGCGAGGGCGAGCGGTGGTGCGGTGCGTTGCGAATTGGGTTTGAAAATCCCTCAAGAAGCTTTCCGCGTCCAGTGGCACCTGCAGATAAAGGCTTCCAGGCCGGGCTGCGAGCGTTGCGCTACTGGCCACCTACCAACCAAGTGATTACTGACTGGTGTGAGTGGTGACTCTCTCGGAACCTAAGTTTACAGGGCCTAGCAGGTCCGTTCCCCACAGCGGTAGGCCTTTGGTGACCCTGCCATGTACCCGGCATCCATGGAGACAAGCTTTTTTTCCTGCTCGCTTGACGCCGTTCCTCTGACATAACGCGACCACCGATCCCACCTCACGAGTACGGATCGCGACTTGTCAATGGTCTGAACTTTAGCCCGCGATAGGCAAGACGAGAGCCTGGCGCCAAGGTACCGTAGTCTGTATCTGTACCTGCTCTGGTCTCTTGTCCTAGGTAACGTGGTGGAAGATGTCCAGAAAGAATCAGGAAAGCAGAGCGACAGGCCGCGCCTGCCAATCGGCCGACTATTTGACCAGCTATTTACTACCTTCGCCCTCGTCATCCCACCTCGAGACTTTCGATCTCTCCCTCCTTTTTTCTCTTCCCTCTTCCAACTCTCTCGACAATCCAGCGATCAATCCTCATCCCCCAATCGACTCGGACCTCTGCCTTCTACGACGGTCAATTTCATCCCCTCACCCGATCGTGTGTTATTTACCCAAAAACGTGAGCTTCGGAAGCTAAGCTGCCCCCGGTTTTTGTTTCAATCACGCTGACAAACAGCGCCCTGCACTCCAGCCAGCCTCCCCCAGTGACTGCGACCAAACCACCAGGCTTCTCCCCACTTCGCTCTGTTCTTCGACGCCGACCTTCAGCTTAATCAACGGTAATTTCCTCCCCTCTTACCGTCTTCCAAATTCCGTTCCAAGACTGCTCTGCTCCCCCAATTGGCCTCCGCGATCATATTTTTGAGCTTCACGCTCGGGGGGGTAAAAACGCCCCGAGCTTCAGGAGCGAGTCGTCAAGAAATCAAGCGTAGATTTTTTCTTCTACGCAAACGCCGGATACCCCGGTAATGACGCTGGGCATCGAGCTCCCCGGGTTGGCTCCCTAAAGGCGAAAAACCGGCGTCTCCATAAAATGCCTCAAACGGACAAGCTTACGCTCCCTAATTCCTGTCTTTTCTCGACTCTGGCCGCTTTTGGGGACGCTACGCTCATCGCAAACAGTCGCCACGAGCTTCCCTCTCATACATAATTCACCCGCCCGTCATCACCTGTTCATTCTGTCGCCTTTTTGAATCCTCTTCACTCATCCGCTAACAAGCTTCCTCTCTCCCCAGCCGAATATCCTCTCAACCTCCAGTCAATATGCCTGCAATCAACTCCATCGTCGCCCGCGACGCTGTTCACCAGCTCGCTAAGCGTCAGAACTGGGCCGCCCAGGAGACCGGTGTCATCGTCGTCTTCTGCATCGTCTTCATCGTCGCAGTTGGTATCATCGGTCTCATGGTCTCCCGCTTCCTCTCCCGCCGCAAGGCCAAGCGCCAAGCTGGCACCAGCGAGGCTTAAATGCGACGTTACGTCGGGGGAGCATGAAGAAACACAAAGACGAAAGTAACGAATGGCTTCAAACTGGACGTGCTTTGAAGTCGGGACAGACGACCTTCCACCCACTTACACACACACACACAC
>JAIMZG010000290.1:0-13208 GCA_020466075.1 Colletotrichum coccodes | reverse complement strand
GGGTCCTGGGACTGCCTGGATTTTCATGCTTGCTACTGGTCTCCGTCGCACTCCCGGAGACTCGTAGCCTATTGTTGTAATTCTTGACAATTTGACGGAGTTCTAATCATAAATAGTCCCAAAGATACATGCCTGAATTTTTATCACATGAATCACTCTAGCGCAATCATTCATGACCAGCAAGATGAGTAGGTTTAATAAGCCTACCGCGCTACGGACCACTTGGATGGTTTTGTTGTGAACAGGGCGCTAACGCTGCGTAGTGCTGGCTTGATTCAGATCTTTCGGGGGTATTGAAGAGAACAAGACAGAGGAGTTGCTAGCATGCTGAATGTAAAGATGATAGGCGGTATGCGAATTAAGAAAGATCCTTCGTTCAACAATATAGTTATTCTACTTATACTACCGCTATCCTCTAGAGTGCGGAATGTGTTGAAGCGACAACTGATTACAAGGGGGTCTTGCTATTGTCAAGGCGAAATTCGAGAAGACGGTATAGTCTTTTAGAGCTCTCGGACTCTGATCAAGTTGCACCCAGTGCATTGGTTAGGTACACCTCTCGTAGGCCTATCATGCCTAGATATAATCCACACCGTGATAAGCAGGCCACAAAAGCTGCGCTACCTATGTTTCTAACATCAGAGGTGCTCCACAAGTTCGTCTCATTTTCCTTGTGATGAATCCGCAGCCTGAGTATAAGGTTTGAATGGCCCCACTTGCCTCCATATGACTAAGGATTATAATATAATAGCCACGGAGTATCTGAGATGAAGGTTACTGAAAGCAGCTTGCAATACGTGCCCATAACTATAAAGGCAGTGCCTGTCAGGGAAATGGCTTGGTGGGTATTCAAGTGCTCAACGCTAGGGTGACACCTTTCCAGAAGCCAGGGCGTCCTCTAACGACCTTCAACATGCTATTGAGTTTCTTTTTGCGCCACTTGTTTATCTTTGTGGCTCACATTGTGCCAAATAAACCTTTCGAATGCATGAGGGAGGTAGCCCTGCGGCGAGGACTGGCTATAGTTGATCGATTTGAGGCAGGGTCGGCCTGAGATGACCGGAAAGATACCTTAAAAAGCATTTGCCTCATAGCAACTATCACTAGACAGAATATACCCCAAGGTTTCAAGGCAATTCTAAGCAAAAAGGCCTATTCCTTAAAATCTGTGTTCGTATGGTTTTTATGTTAATTAGACGTTGACACTTGTCGTGTTTATCCCCTAGCTCGGAAGCGAAATCATCGGTATCAGCCGGACTTTACTTCTATCTTTGCGCCACGGGGTTGTGTAAACTGCTGCGGCGACACTAAAGACCAGAAGAGAGTGAAATATATCTACAGTGGAGCTAGTTGTGGTGTGCAGAGCACTCGATGAGTTCCCTTGACGCAACCCTAGGGCGTATCAGGCAGCGACTATGCTCACTGGACCACATATGCCTGTTGAACCAGGCATTATCCAGGTTTGTTACGTGTTTGAGAACGTAACAAGCTGAAGCTCGTTGGCCTCAAAGGAGATGTCCAGCGAAAAGTAGGCTACGCAGGTTTCACTGGACATGATCCACCGTCCACCACAGCGTCGCTGGACTGACGAGTTGTTTCCCGTAGAAACACTGTGTATCATACAACGTAAAGACACAGTCGTTGATATCCTGAGACAGCTCCCTTTAACTCAATGTCAGAGGTTGGTAGCACAGAGTGGAGAGGTCAGAAGTGGTGGGCATCGTTGTGCCCCTTCATTCTGTTTGTGAGCATGGGAGAGCTGCGTATGCCACTTGCTCATCGACACAGACAAGGGCCAGCCTCGCAGCTCACTGAATCTACTCTAAAGTTTGGTTAGAGCGTTTTTTTTTATCCGACTGGTATTCTTTACGAGGTCAGTGGCTCTAAAAGGTAGGTCTTGGACTGCATGGCACACAGGGATAATAGGATTTTACTTCAATCGATTCCGAAATAGACTTTCCCCCCCGATGCTCGTATCCTTGCTCCAGTCCCCGACAACGACAAGTGTGAGATCTAGTTGGTATGATACAACGAAGAATGGAATCGAAAGAAAGACCATGAGAACGAGCTGAAAGGAGAAGATGAAAGAGGGGATGGAAGAAGATATTTGCAGCCTACATAGAAACCTAAAGCATTATGTCTGTGACGGACTTGGCCAATGGTAGGCCTCAGCGAAGCTTCGGTCACTCACGACATGAAGTCAAGGGCTAGAACAGTAAGGTTTGATAACGCTAGTGTGGACAAAAGTCTTAAGGGTATGTAGCATGTCAGTCAGAGAAGGCTTCCTTCTTACCCGGGAATTCTCGTTTGAGAGAAAGCACAAGTTACTACGATGTTCCCGCCATCATGTTACATGTTACACTAATAGAACGACTGCTGCTAGACCGTCTTGCCCTCCCATTATGTATACTACGAGCAGGCCTTATTACATAGTTGTTCATATAGTATAGTCAACGATAGTGGCCTAGATGCGTAATGTTAACTTCTTAACTCTTTGCTCTGTGTGGCTGAGGAATGTGTTCTCTAGAACATTATGTTATGTACTAGTATTTTTTAAAATATGACATTACATACTAGCATACTTTACAACATCATTTTATCATATGGACTGAAAAATTGTGTACAATCTGAAAGAGTATTCTAGTGCATTGTGCGCGATAAGTTTGTGTTAACCGGCTCTCTGCGCAGGGATCCATGCCCTGCTAGCAATAGCGGCCTGGATCCTCGAGAGGGGTACAAAACTGAACATGACGACCCCTGATAAATCTTTTATATGACTGTATCATAGCTAGTAAGCGGTCGTTAGACCAATTTGCAAACTGGACCTTTCGTGGACCTACAGATTGTCATATTATATACACAATTGACCTCAGCAAGCCCACTGTGAATTCAAATTTTGTCTACACTTTGGCCAGCAAGCGGGTGTATATACCCTTCACCTTAATAAGTTGAGACATAGTCATGGTTAATAAAAATGCCTCATTTCTGTGACCTTGGTCTGTTGAGAGACCTGTTTTGGGCTGCCTTTGAAGTCTTGGCTAGACGACATGGGGCTGAGCGAGGCACGGTTAAGGGTGAGCCTGGTAGAGAAAGAGTGAGCCAAGATGAGCTGAGCCTGAGCCGGGCCTGAACAGCCTGAATAGCCCTGAGTTTATCCTGAGGATAAGCGGCGCTGTGTTAGATTAGCAGGATGATCAATCGGTCTACAGATTGGGGTTAGGAGACTAGTGGTACTCGTTAGTGCTCATCTGGAACTAACTGAGCTATTAAGGGCGCGGTATGGAGATGAATTCTATCCGGAAAGGGTGGGGCTCGCGTGAGGGTAAAAACGACATGGATAAAAAAAGGGCGATAAATTCTTTCCCCTCTCACACCTCATCTTGGCTACTCATCATGCAGTGTTTGCATATCATGTCGTGAGCGTATTCGGTCCGTACGGAAGAGATCTATCGCCTGGTTTTCACCACTGCCTCTTAGATATCTAAGAATCTCACTCAGCGAAGACCCGAAGCTCACGATGATCACTTATGGTCGAGGTCTGTTTTCGGAAACAGTTACCTGCACTATGACTCGTAGCCGTCTGCCAGGCCAACCAGATCGTGTAACAAAGTCGCATCAAAGTATGCTCAATCAAAGTCTATGGATCGGCGAATCTAATTTGTAGTCACACCTACTCACAAAATGTACTCGTGTCTGTGATTGATAAAGTCGAAATTCTCGTGTTGCGGGCTGGAATCTACCCAGAAGATGGACTCCCCACAACAAGGTAACAAGGACAAGTGCTAGTCAGTTTTCTTGCAGCGGTACTGATCTCTTATTCATCCTCTAGGACGGTGATGCTATGAATTGGTGCCTTGACTTGAAAATGGCAGTCAGGAGCTACTACACCCAACCTCGGATATTGATTCAAACTTACTCCGTACCCTCAGTCATGCTGCGGTGAGCCAGAGATATCGCTGAGGTGAGCCATGCGTGGGCTGGATTCATCCTGCTAATGGTCCCAATAGGCTCCGACCACAGGTTTGGCGTCTTCGTTGACGCGGGCAGCATATTCGTCTGATGGCAGGCAATCTGATTATTCTCACAGCTGTCTTCCAAGACATGCCACTGATCATGTTCAAGGCTGTGGGTAGTGAGTGGACCGCCATTCCCATTGGTTGTTTGGCCCAGAAAAGTAATTACATGGAGCGAAATATTCGTAACATTGCTTAGCCACTCTAACGTGGCAATCGGTGTCATGACTCCTCTACCCTGGCTGCTAGTCGGGGTGAGACGACGTTGACTTTGCGGAACCAAGAACTGAAAAGCGGAAAGGTAGTCCGAAACCATCACCGTTCCTTACCACGAGATCAATAAGTTGGGGTAGCTTGACATCTTCGTACCCACTAGTCAAACATTAATAGATTGATGATCTTAGTATATGTAGCTGTTTGACAAGCAACCGACGCCTTAGGGCGTATGTCCAGTATCCAACTGGGTTTGGTGCCATGTTGTGGGAATAGTAGCACAGAAGCCCAACGGGGTTACAGGCATATGCATGCTAAGCAGGAACTCCAAGAGGACTATATCCAGAAGCTGAGAACGGTTGACATCCAGGCAAGTCAAACCCCATCTAGATGTTCTTTCCCGTGGTAAGGATTCGAAGTTTAGTTTCAGATAGAATATTTGGAAAAGTTCACCCACCTTGATGGATTCAAAAGTTGATGCAAGGACTTGACGTCGGAAACATGAAATCTCCCACGGCTTGCTCGTAAGGGTTGTAGTCTTGGCTCGGCAACCGCGCCCGGAATTAGCTGTGTCCAACCCGCTCCGCCTTGGCCACCGCATAAAATATGGGGGAAACGGTGACGGAGGGGATTGAGGAGTCGTGGTCATTTAAAGCCACGGAGCTATTCCATGTTTTCGGCTCTAGTTAGGTGTAGCACGAGTCAGCCCTATGGAGCTATGAATGACTCGCAGGCTTTGAACCCCTGAGAACATCATCACGAACGAGCTTCTAAGAGGGCAGTGCGCTAAGCTAGGAGTCTACGGCAACCGGCCTATTCGGATAGGACCCATGTAATATCACTTACAGAACAGATCTGACTGGATAAGCGTAAATCATAGGGGAGAAACGGGGCGGGTTACCCGCAAGTACATGTGGTGAGCAGGGCATATTTCGGGATGTTCCCGGGACCCCCTTTGCAAAATGACAATTAATACCTTAATAGGAGGAAGTGCTCTCTTTCCGATCCAGAAAACCTCTTATAAAGTCACTGAATTCTACTATTAGGCGTCATTTTTATTGCTGCAGGGTGATGTTCAAGACGCAAGGCAACTTAGGTGACATGGACATTCCGGACCCATGATCTCATGTCCCGAGAAACTGTCCTAATGTGACCATCACGAAGCATATGCGTCGCAACCCAAAAAGCTGCTCCGAGAACAATACTAAAACAATGTGCTCGCATTCATGACTCAAATCTCGTGGCCTAATGGGGAATCGAGCTAAAAGAGCTGAAACACGTAAACACTGGATACGCTTGGCCAACCTGGCCCTGAGAACTTTTGGTTGGGGCAGTCCTCCTTAGTTCATGAAGAGTGGCTCGTATGGGGCACTGCATTCCCAATCTGTAAGCCAATGTGACCTCCATACCCTTTACGGACATGTCCAAGACGAGGCCCCTGTCTTGAACGTGGAGAGTGCTGTCTTACTCCCATCATGCTTCGACGATGAGATGTGACAAGTCAGATGCCTTGCATGGTTACACCGAAAAACAGTAGAGCTTCACTTTTCCTGGACACGAAAATGCTGGCGCTTCAGCCAAAAAGCAGGGGCTTCTCTTTCTAGGCAATTCCACTTTAACAAAAAAGTAATCCAAGGAAATCTCGGCACGCCCTGTCACACTACTATCGTTGTTACCTTCCACCAATGATTTTTCAACCGTGTTCTCTCTTACTGGGGCTCTGTAAAGGAGCACAGATCGAGGCAGCCGAGTTTCCGCGGGACATCATGTCTTCAGGCAACTGGTAAATGACATATCTTGGCAGGAGAAGCGGAGTTGGTTGTCAATTGTATGTGAGTCGTGACTGCCGTGGATGGGAAAGGAGGTTCCGTCATCGATATGGAGATGCATAAAAGACCAGCCTTCGTTCAATATTGTCTCTTCTAAAGAGTGCTTCAACAACAGAGTCCATTCAGATCTTCTTCTTTCATCTTCAACCATCTTCTTCCTTTGTTTCTGGACGCCAAACCTATGTGAGTTGCTCAGATCCCAGCTTGTTTACGTTGAACAGGGCTGATTCGTGAACAGCACACACAATGAAGGCTACCGGCAACATCCTTCTCGCGGCTCTGGCAGCCCAGGCCTCGGCCCTAGTCCAGATGGAGGTCCGATACAGCGACAGAATGATCGACGTCGGCAACCTGGACCTCTTTGCCGTGACATGGCAGGCCATTTACGGCGAGGCCGGCAACACTCGTGCTATCATGACGGACCGCTCTTTTGGCACCCAGACCAACGAGTGTACCCACTACGAAGACTACGACCCCGACGTCACAGTCCAAGTCAAGATGAACGGCGCCTGGGGCCGGACCCCCGGCCTTAGCGACAACCAGATGCGCGAGGGCCTGATACAGTCGATGTGGGAGGTCCTCACACGCGTCGCGGAGCCCTACGGCTACGAGGTCTTCAATGGCTGCCGCGGTCTCACTTGGATGGAGAGCGTCGGATACACCTCCAACGCCGCCTGCGGTCCCAAGAGTGCCCGAAACTGCGAGTACGCGTGCCGCAACGAGAACTCGCCCGGCTTGGCGCAGTGCATGAACCACACCTGGGGCCACAAGGTCCCCTCGTCACTGCGCGTGACGGCTTACATCGACGGCCGCCTGCAGCCCGATGACTTGATCATCGAGTTTGGTGCCACTGTCAACCCCGTGACTGGAGGTTGCGGTTGGGTCGGAACCATTGCTGGTGCCCTCTCTGGTTTCATCCCCGTCGGCGGCGACCTGTTCGCCATGGGCATCGATATTGGCTGCAGCGACTAAGGGTCGGCATACGAAGGGCAGAGTATCATCTCGAGTGGAAGAGAGTTCAAGTCGGCCTCGCATCTTGCGGGGACAAATATGTAAAACGATTGTTCACTGTATATCATTAAGTTGTCTCCGAGTTCTCCTGTGTGACTGAAAGATGTATGTATGTACGTCTTAAACTCTGTTCACTGGCTAGCCTTTTTCCAACCAAACGTGGCCCTGTAAAACCTCTCAAAGTTCTTTCATCCACTACGAGGCACTTGAAGGCCAGCCTAGCCTCACTTTGGAGACGACTTCAAGGTCCAGTCTTGTTCGCAGGGCTCACGAGATATTTCAAGAGGTGACAAGGTTAGGGAGTGGGCTCAACGTAAAGCTCATAGGCCTTAAAGAACGGAGGTTTTACTTTCTACATGTAACTACTGAATAATTACACAAGACTGCTTGTCAGTCTTTGACGGCGAAACCGCGGTAGATATACATCTAGCGCTTAGTAGGGATGAACATAAATATCAGGTTTGCCCGCCTGGAATAATTACAAACTACAATGCATCACGGAAACTCTTCGAAGATGTAACATCACCAGTTCGTCTGTCGTGTGCGGTAACAGTTTTGCTTCTCCCGCATCAGACAACGTTGGTCGGAATACAGGTGACTTTGCGATGGAAGAGTCAAAAGGTACAAAGAGCCATATCGAAAGCTCATCAGCATGATACACTGTATCAGAAAGAGTTGCAGAAGAAAGAAAGAGTTTGATGTGAAGCTCTCTGTGATTCGTACGAGACCGCTTCGATTCAGCGTTAGGCACTCAAATATGATCTTGTCTTTGCCGTCAAGCGAGGGTACTCACTTGATTTGTTAAGACAGCTATGGGCCGACCACTCAGCCTACACTCAGGGTTGTTTGTGGCTAAAGTGATTTCACGAGACACAGGCCCAAGCCACTTCAAAAAGCTCAGCGATGCGTCTTCTCGGCTTGTGTCGTTTTTGTATGACCCTTGTGAATATTCTTCTGCCCAAGCCCAGCTCCCAAAGCCAAAGTAGTCCGCTAGGCATCTTGGACAAAAACGCACTGTCGCAGCGATACATCTCCCTATCGTCAGATACCCGCTCCAAGCTTCAGACCTTCGACACCGACACCTCTCACCCATAACCGGATCCCGTCTTATACGGATACAACTGGCTAGTGGGGAAAGGACCGCATTGTGCATAGCACGTGGCCCATGGGGTGGTAAGCGTCCCGTCGCCGCCTTCGAGCCGCAGCTTCAAGCTATGCGCAACCTCCTGGATCAGGTTCGGGACATGGCGCGCCGGGGTATATGCAACCCTGTCGACGATTCGAGCGGCGTTGGTTTTGATTGCATTGACGTTCAGTTGGCGATGTTGATTGGCGTGGTTGACTGCTCCAACTAAGTTCGAGGGCGTGAGCAGCAAGTGCTTATAGGTTCTGTGTTGCTAATGTGCTATTGTGAGGTGAAACAGGTCTGTGAGCTTGTGCTGGACGACGCAATGCACAGTTACCTGGCGCTCTTCTGGCCCATGGTGATGCGTCTAAGCCGAATCGCCGGTTCCATGACAAGCGGTGCATGGAGTACCGTCAAGCACTTCGCTTTCGTCAAACCAGGGCAGTCTCTATGGATTTGGCCCGATCTTGCTGGCGTTCTGCAGTGGGTTCCTGAGGTTGCCAGGGATTATGTGAAGGCTTGGACGCAGATGGGCTTTTTTGGCACCAAGAACTGTTAGAGATCATCATCTGCTTTAGCAACCGTTGATGATTAGTGTGGGCCACTAGACGTTAGAAAGGCATTTAAAACTTCTTTAATAGTGTAAGGAGGCCAGGAAGGTGGCGTTTCTTTGTTACGCCTGACAAGTATGATAGACAGATGTCTTACTAGTGTGAGATGGTTTTGATGCCATCGCGTCAATACGCAAACGCTCGTCAGGTTTTGCAAGCACAAAAACCGTTTGTCCCGACACTCTATGTAAGCAACTAGAGACTTAGCCGGTTGCCAAACTTAGCCCTCTTGCAGCTCCCTACCGGGTTGTTTGTATTAAGAGGGGGCAGGCATATGGGCCCACTCACATTCCTAGTCTTACAAACCGCATCAACATGAAAACATGACGTGACCGTTGTGCTGTGTTCATTTGGAACAATGCGAGCAATACTTACTAGCTGTTGTGATATCTTAAGCCAGCAAAAGGAAGTGGAGACACCTGCCCATGACTCTTCACCTCTAAGTGGACGACGGCAATGCAAGCGAAGCGAGGCCTGTTTGCGGAGACGCACAAAAATGAAAGCACGCACGGTAGGCCGACTAGCAAAAACAAAGTGCGCGAGAACCGACCGCGATTCGAACGCGGGGCCTAGAGATAATTGCAGATGAGAAACTGCAATCTCTCGCTCTACCACTGAGCTATCGATCCAGGTGGTTGTGCTTGACGACCATGATGGCAAAGGGGCTTATGTACTCTCAGCATGCCGCCATCGTCAATCGCGCCAATTGGTGCAACTCTTGTGGTCGCCAGGAAAGAGCGATATCCGCTGCAGCAATTCTTGTTTTTGATCGACAAGGCGGATTGAAAACCACTACTCTCGAGAATTTAGACAGGTCATGTTGCTGATCTGTAACAAAATCCATGAGTGATTATAGTCAAGCCAAATATGCTTTTGGCTCAAGGTAATAGGCCCAGTCATTACTCCACCTACTATGAGAACATAAGCTCTAATTGAAAGCTGTGCTCGCATCTGATCACTGATTGCTTTCCTAGCTCAATTTGGTCAGAGCGTCCGACTTTTACAACGTAAATGACATCGGAAGGCTGTGGGTTCGAGTCCCACGGATCGCGAACTTCCTTTTGTATCGACGTGCTGCTTTTGCCGATTACTTTGGCAATCTTGTTTTACTTTGATTTCCCCGGCTAGCCGTATGCTTTAAATACGGAAGTGCGCACTGGCAATGACAGTCGGAGCTTCCCTCAGAGGAAAAGATTGCCCGACGGTGCATTCTTTTTTAAATCTGGTTAATGCTGCGGCCGAAGGTCCGGTCGGACTTAATTCGAACGTCCACCGGACCTCGGCGTTTTGGAGTCGAGCTGTCCGGATGTGACTGCTTGGACGTGAGAACGAAACATCATGATGCATACTAGGCGTTTCCATGACTGCAGCTTTCATTCGACCAAGTTCTCTGATCGGGGTTATGCGCGCCGGGATCTGGACGGTCCATACCGGATTCCTGGATGACTTTCTACATCTCGAGGCTGGCTGCGGGCTTCATGACGTTCGGGAAAGCGCGAGTGTATACAACCTCATGGAGCAAGATACCGATAAAGAGAACCAAAAATAGCACAGGCTGGTAGGCTATCCGAACAAGATGAGCAAAGCTTGCGCGCTCCCACAGGAGCTGTCTGGAATGACTGGGGTCACTATGCTTGGATACAGATTAGTGATTTAGATATTGGTAATTGGAGTGCGTCCGACGACGCAACTCTATTGCGCGACTCTATTCTGATAGAGTGTCACATCCTCAGCGCTCAGGGATAGGCAAGCGAAGTGCAGCCGCAGCACACGGGGTATGTCGGCTTCTTTAACGTGACGGCCTGGCTTTGGACCTCATTTTCCGACATGGAGGACAAGGAGCTTTGGAAAACCGGAGCACGTATCGAGAATTATTTGGCGGCAATCCTGAGTACTAGCTTAGATATAACGAGCAGAAGCGGGATCTGTCATCATGGGAGATGTTGCTTAGAGCCGCAGGGAATGGGGGATCTTGCTGGATAGTGAAGGTTCGAATTTGTAAAACCGGTGGTGACGGTCGCCACTTACAACGCTATTTCATACACTATAGCTTATTCGTTTCGGCCAGGTCTCGGGTCGCTGCTAATACAACGATCACGCTGCGGTGTCCGCGTTGGCTGGGCCGCAGATCCCCTTCAGTGACTCTATTTCAACACCGGGATGGCCATCTCCCATCGCTCGACATTGATTTTATTTCGACACGAATGAGCGAAACGGGCACCTGATTTTTGGTCTTTCTTTTGTGATCTTGAAACGTGCTGGGTCCCAAAAGAGAGTGGGCTTGATGCCGAAAGTAGAATCGCTTTCTCGTCTATATATGCAACCACGCTGCCCTATGCTATGCTGAGAGAAATGACACATTATATACCTTCTCTTTCCCTGACGCTCTCGACACAGTCCTGCCACCTGATGACCTTCAAGTAAGCGCACTCGATGATGGCAATCACAACCATGCCGCCACCGAGACCAATCCACGCGCCGTTCAGTTCCAGGCCAGGAGATCCCAGCTCAAGCCAGACGGCGAGCGGCACCGCAGCCAGGTAATTGACGACAAACACGATCAAGGCCGCAACGGACTGCCGTCCGAGGCCACGCAACACGCCGTTGCATCCACTGATGATGGAGTCGATGAGCTGGAACGCCGCGACGGCGAGCATGGAGTTCGTGGTCAGCCTCCGGACAGCTTCGTCCTCGGAAAAGATGAGGCCGAGCTGGTTGCGGAACACGAGGACGAAGACGGCGTCCAAGATGCCGACGACGGTGAAGACGACGGCGTACAGGGTTGTGGCTCGCCGGGCGGTCGACACGAGGCCGGCGCCGATCAGGTGGCCGATGCGGGTGCTGATGGCGACAGAGATGGAGAAGGGGATGTGCCACATGACGACCGAGATGGTCGTGAGGATGGTCTGCGCAGCGAGATGCTCCGTGCTCAGGTACGAGGTGCTGAGCGTCAGGATCTCAAAGGCAGCCCACTCACCGATGTTGACGGCCGAACCAGCAATGGAGAGCCGCACCGGGACGCCCCACTCGGTAAAGGCCTTCCGGGAGAAGCCGCCCCAGCACTGGTGCGACCACCGGCCCCAGAAGACGATGTAGACGAGCAGGAAGACGGGCCGCAGGTCGTTTGCCAGAGCCTGGCCCAGCGCCGCGCCCTCGAGGCCCATGTCCAGCTTGAAGGCAAAGAACCAGCTGAAAAGGGCGTTGAGGGGGGCGCAGAGGATGAGGACAACCATGGCGCTCTTGAAGTCGCCCTGGGCCTGCAGGAACCGCTTCAGAGCCTCAAAGGCGGCGTAGCCGGGGATGCCGACCAGGCTGACCCTCAGGAAGGATCCGGCCTTGACGGCCAAGTGATGCTGCTTCACGAACAGCGAGAGAATGGACGGCGAGAAGACCCAGAAGAGACCGATGGGCACGGTGGCGACGGCCATGAGGATGAGCATGCGCTGGACGTGCAGGCCAACGGCAGTGAGGCGGCCGGAGCCGTGTGCCTGGGCGCAGAGGGTGTCGAGGGCGGTGGCCATGCCCTCGTAAATAGCGAGGCCGATGATATTCATGGTCGTCAGGCCGATGCTAGCGGCGGCAAGGTCATCGGCGCTGAGGTGGCCGGCCACGAAGGTCGTGATGACGGTGAACGAGTACTGGAGGAGGTAGGTGGCGATGAGCGGCAGCGAGTACTGGCAGAGCAGCCATGCCTCCGACAGCCAGCTACTCGTCGCCGGTTCGATGTCCGGCTTCTGGTGCGGCTGATCCGACAACAACGGCCTTGTCTCGCCGGCCCGTTCATCTCGGTCGCGGGAATCCATGGTGGGGGGTTTGTACGCCAGAGGAAGGGTATGACGGGGGGAGGAAAGGGGAGGTGACAGGCGACTTTTGACAGGCAGGACACAGGCAGGGCCGGCTGAAAAAGCTTAGATAAGGTTGTGTTCGGCTTGTCGGGAGGCTCGCTTTGATTGATTAGCTCCAGGCGGCATCAGCGCACACAACCCTTCAAACTCGGGGATCAGATGGTGCAAAACGTGCGTTGGGATCGGGGGCGGTTCAACCGCGACGAAAGCCTGCAACCCTCTTTTGAGAACAAAAATCCGGCACGAAGTCCGTGCAACTGCAACAAGGAAAAGTTTTGCCCCGGCCATCCGAGCGGGGCCAATTAGTGGGGGGGGGGTGGAAGCCACCCACACTGCTCCGGATCCGGCCCGCGACAATCCGAGGAGGAATCGCGCAATCTCGGGGAGCCGGTGGGTGAGCCGCTCATCTCATTCGCTCGGGAGCAACACCCCAACATGTGAGGGGAAATTGAACGAATCGCCGAACCCGGCCCCGTGCCACTTTTGTCCGCGGCGGGGCCGTCGTCAGCGTGTACACATTTTTCCCATTCTTTACAGCCATGCCACCCTTTACAGCAGCC
>JAIMZG010000289.1:0-20180 GCA_020466075.1 Colletotrichum coccodes | reverse complement strand
TTATAATATTTCCTTTTACATACCTAACAATAATAAAGACTACCTTTGTCAAGTATACAACTAATCACTATCTACTCTTACAATAAGATTACCTATACCTATACTAGCAAGCCAGTAGACCTACTATACTATTTAAGAGTATTGACCTCAGCTACCTGTTAGTAGAAAACACTACTATCAGATATCTAACTGTAACATACCTCCTGTCTACATAGACCTACTATTTTTCTAGTAGTAGTTTTAATGGCTTTAAGTTAGAGCTGTCATTACTAGTATAGTAGACTTCTTAACTAGACTCCTTAGTACCTTTAGCCTAGCCTGTAGATCAACTACCTCTTTATTATTAGTACTAGTATACTATCCAACCAGGCCCTGTCTAATATCAGCCTTATTAGCTCACTATTCACCCTAAACTCAGTTAATAAGGCGCTGGCTAGAATCATAACTAACCAGGCTGCTATAAAAGTGCGTTCCGGCGCATTCCGAGAACGCTCACTTACTGCAGGGTGCCGGGCACTTGGCGCGCCTAGCACGCACTTCAGGCATGTCACGCCCTCTCTACGCCCTATTACTTAATAAATCTTATTACCCCCTGCTAGGTTTGCCTAAACAGGAATCAATCTAGACTATCAATTAGTGACAAGTGATCTGCCTGCATTAGGAGATAGAACCAATCAGAAACCTTATAAATATGGACACCATAGCATGAGGCATTTTCAGAGCAGTAAGATCAGGCAGGCTACAGCCTGATTTCAAATCTTTTAGAAACAACTAACAATATTGGCCTTATATTCTTTCAGAGTCACTACCACAACAGTCTGCAGCTGCGATAAACTAGTAGACTCATCTGACTGCAGGGTCAGACTGAATCACTAACCATGAGCGACCCCCTGAGTATCGCCACCGGCCTCGTAGCCTTGATTCAAGTAACGGCCCAGGCGACCGAGTATCTCAAGGATGTTAAAGATGGCGGCAAAGAGCGAACGAAGCTGCGAGATGAGCTACGCAGCGTGACATGTCTCTTGGAGATGATCCATGACCGCGTCGAAGAGCAGAGCGATTCCGAGAACGAAGATGGTCTCAAACCTGCAGCGATGGCACTCTTAGCAGGCCCTGACGGACCTCTGGAGAGGATGAAGGCTACGATGGAAGAGATCGTGTCCAAGCTAGCACCCCAAGCTGGGTTTCGCAGGCTTGCACAACCCTTCAGGTGGCCGTTTGAGAAGAAGGATATTCTAGAGCTGTTTGGGACGATAGAGAGACTCAAGTCGCATTTCACGCTTGTCCTACAGAATGATCTACTGTAAGGCACAGCTCTTAGGGACCTGATCAAGCTGCTGATATGACCAGGGCGATCTCTAAGCTCACGAGCGAAAAGGTTCACCAGATCAGCAGGCAGCTCGACGACATGGCCCTGGAAGGAAGAATTCAAGAAGCGGATAAGATTCTTTGCTGGATCAGCTCAACTTCCTTCCGAGCCAAGCAAGCCGACGTGTTGCAGAGTGTCCAGCCAGGCACCGGTAAATGGTTCCTTGAAGCTAAGGAGTACTGTGACTGGCTTTCGGGAGACGTTGATCTGTTATGGTGTCCCGGCATACGTATGACACAGACCACCCCAATACACCTCCCAATGTGATATTTTTCTGACATAGAGTAAAGCTGGTGCTGGAAAAACTCGACTAGCGTATGTTGACGAACGATGCGACGTCTTGTCGAACAATCGATTGCTAATGAAACCAGGTCCTTGGTTATAGATGCTCTCGAGACTCAACTTGATTGTTCTAACAGTCTCCTGGCATATATCTACTGTGATTACAATCACCGCGAGTCTCAGACTCAGTCAGCAATACTTTCCAGTCTCTTGGTGCACATTCTTCAGCGAACAAGCCATCCAAGTCTGCCTGAAGAAATCAGGTCGCTTTACACAAAACACGCCCAGAAAGGAACTCGTCCCATGACCAAACAACTTTCCCAAGTCTTCACTAAGCTCTTCTCATCACTTGACAATATTTTTATCGTCATAGATGCTCTTGATGAATTCGGGTCTTCGGACACGGTGGCTTTGGGACTAGTCAGTGCTCTTCAGGGGCTCGGTGATAATGTTCGTCTTTTACTCACGTCACGCACCTCGACGAATTTTGAGGGCTTCTTCAAAGATGCCGTACGTATAGACATTAAGGCTAAGGATGAGGACGTACGGCTGTATTTGGAGAGGAAAATTCCGAAGCATTCCAGGCTGGCGAAGCACGTCCGTGCTGATCCGAAACTGCAAACCGACATCATCACAAGCATTGCCGAGAGTGCTCAAGGAATGTGAGTAGTTATCACAACTTGATATCGTAATCGAATTGGCTACTGATTTACGCCTTCAAGGTTTCTTCTAGCGACGCTCAACTTGGACTTTCTCTCCCGCAAGCTCACGCGTCGAGATGTTCGCTCCTCGCTTTCAATCTTGCCTAAGACGCTCGACGCAACATATAAGCAAGCACTTGAGAGAATTCGTACCCAGGCAGAAGAAGATGTTGAACTAGCCGAGACGGTCATTTGTTGGATCCTCTGTGCCCGACGACCGCTGGGTGTACATGAGCTCCAGCATATGTATGCTGTCCATCTGCGTACCCGTGATGAAGATGAAGACGAGGAGATGATATTGCTTGAAGATGACGACCTGCCACCCGAGGATATTGTCACCGGTGTTTGCGGTAGTTTTATCGTAGTCGACAGCACTTCCAAGACAGTCAGTCTGGTCCATTACACGGCTCAAGACTATCTTAGCCGCACGCTTGGAAAACATCTGGATAAGCCGCGACTGGAGCTCGCCAGAATCAGCCTGGAATACCTGCAGCTTCTCAACTTTCAGGAAGGGCCAGCCTTATCAGACAGCGTGATGGCGGAGCGGTTGATCAACTTCCCATTTCTGGACTACGCGGCAAGATACTGGGGAGCTGACCTCCAAGGGTCGCAAGTCGAGGATTTCTGGGGATCCGTCGATCGCTTTTTGTCAAACAAAGGTGCCATCAGCGTGGCAAGTCAGATCTGGAGTCTCCCTCGTTACAGATACGCATATTGGAGCAACGAGTTCCCGAAAGGTGTCCCTGCGATAGTCCTCGCAGCTTCATTCCAAATACCTAACTTACTGGAAAGACTCGTGGAGCAAGGAAAAGACATAGAAGGCCGTGGCAGCGACAAGGAAACCGCGCTCATCAGATCAGCTCGCCTCGGGCATGAGGAGAACATCAAGGCACTGATACGGCTTGGGGCCGACGTCGCTGCTACTGATATCGCCGGCGAAGCCGCAATCGATCTTGCGACTCTCGCTGGCAAGTCATCTGCAGTAAAAGCCCTGATTGATGGAGGTGCCAACGTAAACACGGTCACGGGCACGGAAGACTGGTCTCTCCTTATGTCAGCCGTTTCCAGTGGCAGTATCAAGACTGTACAGCTGCTGATAGAATCAGGCGCTGACGTTACGAAACAAACCAGCTGGGGAGAGACGGCTTTAAGTCTGGCAGCCTTGAGCGGGCAAGAGGCCATCGCGAATCTGCTCATAGACTCAGGGGCCATCCTGCAACTGAACCGTGCTGGAAGAAGGGCGACACTGCAAGCTTTTAGGAAGGGACTTTCGACTCTTGCTAGCAGATTATCATCTTTTGGAGGCGATTATGGGGCTGTGTTGGATGCTGGGATTCCACGTGAGCCCTTTGCAGCCCCGCAGCAGCTTGCCCAGATTGCAGAACTAGAAGAGGCACCAACTACTGGGATGACGGAGTCCGAAATTGGTTTCAGTCTCGAACTTGCTCTAGACGGGTTTTCATACCAAAGGGGGTTCCATCGAAGGTACGACATTGCGAAAAGTTTGGGTAGAGGGCACTTCGCGGAAGTATTTTTTGCGCCAGGAAGACGACAGGCGTTTGCTACGCAGTAAAAATATTTACCGTCAATACAAATACCGGATGGACAGCCAATAATAACGGCATAAGGAGTGGAGGCCCGCCTCAAGAAATTCGAGCCCTCACCAGCTTGAGGCATCCCCATCTGGCAAATCTTGTGGAAGTTCTGGTGTCAGATGCCATGGACCAGCTTTGCCTGGTTTTGGAGCTTGCGCCGGAGGGAGAACTCTTTAACTTTTTGGTTATGAAACAGAAGCTAACCGAAGAGGAAACACGGTGTATTTTTCGTCAGCTGTTTTCTGCTCTAGAATACATCGTAAGTAAACTTGTAACTTCTTCACCTATTACATGCAGAATATTTGCTGAACTAGGACATTCTCTAGCAAAAGGAAGGATGGATTCATCGAGATATTAAACCTGAGAACATTCTCATGCAAAGTGAGAATATTATCAAGCTTGCGGACTTCGGGCTGGCGGTGAATCTTTCAAGTCGGCCAGATCAGACGGATGACCTCCTTTGCGGAACCCCAAGCTGTAAGCTCCTTCACGTCTTCCCACTGCTTGAGCTCTCTAGAGATGGCTAAACAGTTCCTACAGATGTTGCCCCTGAGATACTTGCGGATAGCTGTGAGAGACGGTACAGCTACCCTGTTGACGTTTGGTCTGCTGGGTGGTGCTTTATATTTGCCTATGCGGGTTTCCCCCCTTCTCAGACGAGCTCTACAGCAAAGACTTTCCGTACACCTTATCGCAGCAGATCAAGTCTGGACGCTTTGACTACCCTTCACCATATTGGGACCCGATTGGAGATCCAGCTCTTGAGCTTATAGACGCGATGCTGTTCGTTGATCCAGAGCGAAGATTTGTGGTGGAACAGTGTTTGCGTCATTCCTGGATGCTAGTGCCAGACATCCTAGAAAGGGATTCAGGTTCTGTCCTCCCAACTGATCCTTCTGTTGTCTAAGATGTTACTCGATTTACCCTATTCCGTATTCAATCTATGGATTCTACTTCTTGTATGATTTTACCCCCTGTTTTCTCTCCTGTTTCCCTACTCATATGCACGTACTGTACCCCTTTTTTCTTACTATAGTCATGTAATATAGTCTTTAGTCTACACTTTAAATTATAGACGTCTATTACTATGATTCTTACTTATTTTACCTTCTATCTATATGTCCTATTTATAATATTATCTAATTAAGCTAACAATACTCTTAATTCTATTATATATAATAATTAGTTTAGAATTTTAGTTTACAAGCTATAATATAATTACTTCTAAACCTTTATTTACTAGTATTTATAGTAGTACTATAATACTACTTACTACTAGTTTTAAAAAGAAATTCTTAAGTATAAAAAGTACTTTAGTTATTACTTTATTATTTAGTTACTAGAAATAATTAAAACTATTTAAGCCCTTCTAGACTTCTATTCTATTAAGTATCTCTCTATTAAAAAGAATAAACTATAGTATCTTTTATATAATAATAGTAGTTTATATATTTAATGTAGTTAATAAGTGAACGGTGGAGGGCCTGACGCCCGTCGAAAACGCTTCCTGGGCGGCAGCCGAGCCATGTTTCGCCACGGGATATCTGGCGCGCGTTACAGGAGGCCGTCGACTACACGTGCTCGGGTTGGCAGACAACCGGCGCGACGTTGATGGCCACCTTGTGGTCCTTGAAGAGGTCGAAGATGCCGTGAGGAAACATTTGCCCGGGACAACGAAAGTCACGGCAGAAGTCGTCCCAGAGTCAAAGTCGGGGCAAGGCAATCCTATTCTCGTCGCCTTTGTTGGACAAGTTACCCATGGAGGGGACGACCACGACAAGGCACGCGGTCTGGTTCTCAAGGCTAGGGAAGATATGCTCCTTGGACGTATACCGCAGCGTCTTGTCCCTTCTGCCTTTGTGCTTCTCGATGGCTCGTCTTACCAATCTGACAGGCGTAAGCTGCTGGAACTTACAGAAAGTCTACCGCGGTCCAGCTTTCTCGGCCTACCGAACAATGACGCAGTGATACCACCTGGAAGGGTACTCAACAAGGCTGAGCATCTTCTCGCTGGAGTGTGGGCCGAGGTGCTCGGTGTCGAGCCGGACCGAATCAGGAGCTCTTCCACCTTCATGGGCCTGGGCGGCGATTCCATTACTGCCATGCGTATGATGGCCCATCTGCAGAGAAAAGGCTTCCGGCTTGCGATGCGGGATATCATGCGCCGTCGACCTCTGTCTGCGCTTGCTGTTCTGATGCAGAAGGACACGGCGGCAACCGCCGTCATTCAACGAGATTGGGAGAAGGATGCCAGCAAGGTAGTTCAGATAGAAGCGCCGCTGTCACCAATGCAGAAGCTCTTCTTCCGGCTTTCGCCCTCGGGATGTAACCATTTCAACCAGAGCCTCGTGCTTCGTCTTCCCAAGGATGTCGGCGTCCCTAAGCTCCGACAGGTGTTGGACTGCCTCGTCGCCCGTCACGATTCTCTACGAGCCCGGTTCCGACGGGGCGAGGCCAGGGGTTGGCGGCAAGAAATATTAACTCGGGCGCCACCGGTAGACGTCGCAGTATCCGAGATTGTTGCTGGGAAGGATAGTGTACAGAGAGAGCTGGCACGTATACAGCAGGGCTTGAACATACAAAACGGACTCGTGTTTGCGGCACATGTGCTGGAGATGCCGAGAGGCGAAAGTGTGCTCTTCCTGGTAGCCCATCATCTTGTTATCGATCTTGTTTCCTGGCGAGTCATCGTAGATGATCTCCAGATGCTCCTCGCCGGAGAGTCCCTCACTCCCACAGCCTCTCTCCCGTGGGGTCCCTGGTGCTCTACTCAGGCGCTCCAGCTGTCGACCGCCCAACTGGACGGCAATGAAGCACTGCTGCAGCAACATGAGGCTCAAGTGGTGGAGGCTTTACGGTTCTGGGGTATGCGATACAACCCCAACGTGTTTGCCGACGTTGAAACCAACTCCTGCGCGGTGGACAAGGCATTGACAAACGTCTTTCTCGACGCTGCAAACCGAGCCCTCCGGACGGAGCCGGTCGAGATACTTGCCGCCTCGCTCATGGCATCGTTCCTCGACGTCTTTCACGAGCGGCACGAGGCCACCGTCTTTCTTGAAGACCACGGGCGCGATATGTTCCCCGAGGCCGATGTTTCTCAGACCGTCGGCTGGTTCGCCACCATGTACCCGCTCAGACTGGACGCCGCCGTCGGCTCCTTCACCGATTGCCTCCGTAGACTGAAAGATGACCGGCACAGGAACTCGTGTGCGGCCATGCTCGGCCTCGCTCGGAGCCTGCTGTCGGAAAACAGCGACCCGGCCGAAGGTGGTGGATTCGCGATGCCAATGGAAGTCCTTCTCAACTACGGGGGAACGGTTACGAGCATCAAACAGACAGGCTCCCTCTCGGGCGTGACTGATCTGACAACCGACTTCTCCCTAGACGACGTGAGCCCCTGTATGTCGCGCATGGGTCTCATTGAAATATCCGCCGTGGTAGAAGGAGACGAGCTCCGCCTGTCGATGCAGCACAACCGACTCATGAATCACCGGCGCAGGATAGAGCACTGGTTCCGAGCATGGATCAACATGCTGGAGACGCAACTGCGGATGCTAGCAAGCCTCGAAGAGAGCATCACTCTGGCGGATGTGCCTCTCTTGTCTCTCGACTACGACGATCTCTCCCGGCTCGAGCTCATCGAGCTGCCGGCCCACGGGCTCTCCGTTGCCGACATCGAGGACATCTACCCGTGCTCGGCTTTGCAGCAGGGTATCTTGATGAGCCAGAACAAGGGTGTCGGCGACTACATGACACGGGTGGTGTGGGAGGTCCACGGCATCGTTCAGCCGGAGGACTTGGAGCGCGCATGGCTGGCGGTCGTCCACCGACACGATTCACTGCGCACCGTCTTCCTCGACAGCCCGCCCTACACTCAGGCGGTTCTCAAGACGACAAGGCCTGAGATTCGCCATTGCCGTCTCCAGGGCGATGAATCTTTCACCAAAGAGATCCTGCTGACCTTGGCGCCCTCCGCTCTCGATAGTGAATGTCGTGGCGCCGCGCCTCCTCACTGTCTTTCGATAACCACGACGTCGGGCGTCATGGGCCGCCGCCGTGTAGGCCTTGTACTCACCATCAGCCACGCCGTCACCGACGGAGATTCGATGGACGTCCTTTTCCGAGACCTGGAGCTCGCGTGCGCCGACAGGCTGCCCGGCGGGCCAGGACCGTCTTACAAGGACTTCATCGCCCTTCACCTGGAACGCAGGGAAGCGTCCGCCGAGTACTGGACGGCCTACCTCCGGTCTGCGGCGCCCTGCCTGTTTCCGGGCCGGCGCGAGCTGGACAATGATTCACCGACGGCGCGGCCGCTCAAGACCCACGGCCACGCCGTCGCCGACCTGGACTTCTCCGCCGCTTTGCACGACTTCTGCAGGCGCAGCGCCGTGACGCTCAGCGACGTGGTGCACACCGCCTGGGCTGCCGCGCTCCGCGTCTACACGGGATGTGAAACCTCGATCTTTGGCTATCTCTACTCGGGTCGCGGCGTCGACCTGGCCGGTGTAGAGGACGCCGTCGGCGCATACGTCGCCATGCTCGTGAGCCAGGTTCCTCTCGACGACGATGGCGACCTGACGCTTCAAGTTGCGGCGCAGCGCGCGCACGACGCGTCGATCCAGGCCCTGCAGTACGCCCACTGCTCGCTCGCCAGCATCCAGCACGAGCTCGGTGTCGGTGCGCTTTTCAACACGGGCATCTCGGTCCGGCGAACGGCTACTGCCGAGCGCCGCTCTAAAACTCCCGTTTCCCTGGAACTGATGGGGTTCAAGGACACCACCGAGTACGACATAGCCATCACGGTGGCCGTTGACGGCGACGGCGGCGGTGTGTCTGTCTCGCTCACTCACCAGGCCGAAGCCGTGGCGCGGTTCCAGGCCGAGAACGCCCTCGCCTTGCTCGCCCGGGCCTTGGAAATCATCACCCGTGAACCCTTGGAGCGGGTGCGGCCCTTTCTCGCGCGCCTCGCGAGGGAGGCGTCCGGTGCTGCCGATGACTGGCAAGACGTTGTTCCTAAGCCGACGACCCATTCCGTAGCAAGCCTCTTCGCCTACCAAGCCGACGCAACCCCCAATCTACCTGCGGTGCACGCCTGGGACGGCTCGTTGACGTACGCCGAGCTGCCCAGTGTCTGCGCCAATGTCGTCGCGCAGCTTGTGTCCCGCGGGGTCCGGCCTGGCGATAAGGTGCCCGTCTGCTTCGAAAAGTCGCTGTGGTATGTCGTGGCTGTGGTCAGCGTTCTCATGTCCGGTACTGCATTCTTGCCGTTGGACGCGGCGCTGCCGCAGGCGGCCATGGATCACATCCTGCGGTCCGTCTCGGCCGACATGGCCATCACGTCCCCCCGTCACGAGGCCAGAGTACACGCCAGACTCGCCGGGCAAAGGCGGAACCGTCATCGTTCTCCCGGATGTGCTCCGTGAAAAATACGAGACGCCGCCGCCGCAACTAGCACCGTCAACGCGTGACATAGACCTCGATTTCACGGCCTATGTCATCTTTACCTCCGGCAGTACCGGGTCTCCAAAGGGAGTGGCCGTCAGCCACGGCGCCATAGCGAGCAGCTGCGCCGCACGCCGCGGGCCCATGGGCTTCGGCCCCGACAGCCGCGTGCTGCAGTTTGCGTCGAGCGCCTTCGACGTCTCGGTCGACGAGATAGTCTTGACGCTCATCTCGGGCGGCTGCGTATGCGTTCCGTCCGAAGAGGCGCGCAGGGACGACCTCGCCGGTGCCATGGCGGCCATGAGCGTCAACACGGCCATGCTGACACCTTCGGTGGCGCAGCTGTTGCTTCATCCTTCCGTCGACGCGATCCCGAATCTACGACACCTCATTCTCGGCGGCGAAAGGGTCTCCCGTCGAGACATCGTGGCCTGGTCTGATCGTGTGGCCAGGCTGGACATCATCTACGGCCCGACCGAGTGCGCCGTGGCTTCGGTACTCCTGCCCTTTGTCAATGGGCTCGAGGCAGTTGGTTGCCTCGGGAAGCCCGTCGGCTGCGCCGTGTGGCTCGTCGATCCCTCAGATAACCATCGGCTTGTGCCGGACGGTTGTACAGGCGAGATCTTGATCGAGGGCCCGATACTTGCGTCTGGGTACCTGTGTGACCCCGCCCTAACTGCGTCCGCCTTTGTATCCGGTCTCGGCTGGGCTGTCGATGGCAGCCGCCGCTTCTTTCGGACCGGCGATCTGACAAGGCGAGACGGTCGCGGAGTGCTGCACTTTGAGGGTCGCAGAGATCACCAGATGAAGCTCCGCGGGATGCGCATCGAGGCCGAGGACATTTAAGGCCACATTATGCGGAGCTGGCCGCAACCCGGGTGCCGGGCCTTTGTTGACGTTGTATCGCGTCAAGACGCATCAGGTGGCGGTCTCGGAGACATGCTGGTCGCCTTGGTGGACGATTTCTCGGACAAATCCGACTCGGAAACACCAGAGACTCTCCTCACACGCCATGCGACAGAACACTTCCGACAGGCGGTCGAAGAAACGCGAAGACGACTGGTCGACATGATTTCCGCCTATATGGTTCCGACTCTCTTTATCCCCATCAACCACATGCCCTTGTCGGTCTCGGGCAAAACGGACAGGAAACAGCTCAAGAAGCTATTACAGACGCTGTCCCTGGCCGAAATGAGGGCTCATCTTGACAAAAGGCATCTACCGGGACGCGAATCAGTTGACGATGGTGTCGAGACCGAGACTGTGGGCTATCTGAATGCCATGTGGGCTCGTGTTCTCGGCTCTGACGGCAACGACATTGGCCTGTACTCGGACTTCTTTCAGATAGGCGGCGATTCCATGACGGCCTTGCGGCTATCGTCTTTTTTGCGTGCCGACGCATTCCATCTGTCAGTCTCGGCCATATTCAAGACGCCAATGCTTAGAGGCATGGCCAAGGCGATGACGAGGTGGGAAAGCCCGGAGAAGGCCGGGCCTGAGCCCGAGCCTGAGGACGAGTCCGGTACGGAGACCTAGGCGTCTCTACTAGATGCACGTTTCGAACATGTGTTCCCGACGACCGAGTTCCAGTCCTGGTGTGTCAAGTGCAGCCTTGCCGACCCGCGAGCCTATATGACTTACTTTACCGTCGATGTCTTGGGCCCCCTTGACCGTGCCCGCCTGAGGACCGCCATCGACCAAGTCGTCGCTCATCTGCCCACCTCCGGACCATCTTCCTTTCGAGAGACGAAAATATCTTCCAGGCCGCCCTCGTCAGCCAAAATGCGAATCTCGTGGAGCTCGAATGCCCCCCCGGGGCCAAGCTGCAGAACATGGCCAAGGACTTGGTGTTCGCCGACGCGGCAGAGTCGCCCTTTGGACTCGGTGTTCCCCTCACCCGTTTTACTCTCCTGTTCAAACCGAATCAGCGGCACGCCTGCCTGCTCATGCGTCTCTCCCACGCCCAATACGACGCGTCTTCCTTCTCCGCCATCCTGGAAACCTTGCGTTGTGCTTACTCCGGCGCACCGCTGCCCATAACATCCAGCCTCAAACATCACGTCATCGGCGAAACAAAAGGGGTTAGGGCCGGCGGGCGCGTGAATACCGGCGCTCTCTGCTGGTTGATTGCAAACCGACGAGGGTGCTCCGGACCCGCTCGTCTCGGGCGGCCTCTTATCCCGACCGGCTCTTCACATGCACCATCCCGCTACCCCCAACCGCCCCGTCTCGAACGTCCACGTCGGCCGGGTTCACTACCGCGACTCTTCTCAACGCCTCCTGGGTTCACGTCCTTGCCCGGCTTTCAGCCTCGTCAGATGTGCTCTTTGGTCTCATCGTATCCGGCCGCGTCGGCGCAACTTTACCGCCAGTCGCCGGGCCCGTGATGAACTATGTTCCCGTGCGCGTACGGTTACAGCCCGGGTCCACCGCGGCCGACGTCCTGGTCGCCGTGCAGCGCCAGTTTGCCGATGGGCTGCCTTTCCACTGCGGGCCGGTCTTTGGGTCTGACGAGGACATGGAGGTGCGCCGCGACGTCTTCAGCTCCGTCTTGCAGTTCCAAAGCGCCGAGGCTGAGGCAGTCGTGGCTGGAGACGTCGCCCTCAACGACGACGTCGTGGTCAGGGGCGCGCGCGCCATTGGGAATGAAGCTTTCCTCGGCTGTGCGGACGTCTTTGTTCATGCAGAGGTTCAAAAAGGCTCCTTGAGGGTCTTCTTCTCGTATCCCGGTCGTGTCGTGCCCACAGACACAGTGAAGAGGATGGCCAAGGAGTTTGACCACGCTTT
Organism: Colletotrichum coccodes; assembly: GCA_020466075.1. NCBI lineage: Eukaryota > Fungi > Ascomycota > Sordariomycetes > Glomerellales > Glomerellaceae > Colletotrichum > Colletotrichum coccodes. The sequence goes on along the minus strand of JAIMZG010000289.1, from coordinate 8,001 downwards.
CGGCTTGATGGTAGCTGAAAACAGGAGATGCGAACCATTTTCAGATGTTACTAGCTCGGATCCAATCTTGCCTTGCGACGCTTTACAAGTAGAGTCGGTAGGCACTCCATTGTTCCAATGAATCTGGACTAGGGCTGGCAAGGCTTGCTTTAGCTTGGTGTGGAGTTAAGGGCCTGATCGGCTCGATAATTGGAATTGAGAAGCCTGCCAAGGAGGAACTTGTAAGCCACAACGGTGGTGCCCGGGAGGCGGATGTATCCCTATCAGTGCCGATTAGCCGCAGTTTGCTGTATGCCGCAAGCAGCGAATGTCTTATCACTCCCTCCTGGCAGTCAAGCAGCAGGGAACACAAAATAGGCTGCTGACCACCAGAATCCTGTTCCGATTACCTGGCCCTTCAGAATCCAAGATCCTGCAAGCTATTGTCCCCATTGCCTTAAAACCACTATGGATCACGATCATAGGACCGATCATTGCAGTACCTCTGACAGCAAGGATCCAGCTCTTGACGAAATCGAGGTAGCAGAGTCCCCTGGGGCACAGACACTGCCAGCCACCCAGCAAACCATTGAAGACGATGGCCAGGGCCCCTTGCCGTCTGCCGAGGGGGTCCACTAGGACCCTCTCTCCACAAAGAGTTGTTGATGTTATAATCATTGTATTTAGCGCCATGGCAACAAGGGCGCAGCCGCCCTTGCGGCAGACCTCCCGAAGGGTATGTACAGTAGCGTGGAGGGCCATAGGCCGGTCCTGATTACCTTACAGTACATCATCCTTCCTCTCGTCCTCCAAATCCTGCCTTGTAGCCACTATGTGTTCTTTCTGTCCCTGGTTCCCGCTGGTGCCCTAGTTCCATTCCTCTTTCTTGCATCCTTTGACAGAACACATCATCTGGCTAGCACTCATATCAGTCCCTGAGTACTACTATCATAGACAGACCTTCTAGAAGAAGTCTATCATGCAAAGAAAGGCATCAAAGCCTTGTACGTCTATAATTAGTCCCTTGTAGTACCACTCAAGAGACCCCATAGGTCCTATGGGCTTGAGCTGTTCAAGTATATTGTATTGGTTATATGTGTTATTCTTGTTGTGTGTGTATCTCTAGGAAGCACTGCAGAATCCCCCCCTTTTCCCCGGTTCCCTTGTCGGCAATAGTCCGGTGAAATCCTGGGGAAATCCTCGTTATTGGTTGGTGAAATCGCCTGAAGAGTGGGGCGATTTCCCGCCGGTTAGATTTCCTTTTCAGCATGATTTCCCGGCGATTTCCACGGGTCACAAAGTGCCCATTTGCCTCAACAGGTGCGTTCTATAGGGCTGTAGCTATTACTGCTGCGGCGGCCCTTACAGTGCTGGATGTCTAAGCTAGTTTTAACCTCGGCGCCTAGCGCGATGGCCTTGATATCTTGAACCCCCCTCGGCTCGAGAAGCAAGGTGATGTGCAGAGACATTGCTATAGAGTTGACTCTGTACTTTCAGACTGTGGTATTTAATTCTTTAGAAGCTTCTTCTGCTAAAGGGATATAGATGTAAGTACTAGATAGTAGTGAGCTGGTTATCTTAAGTATACAAGCATTAAAGGTCTAGGAAGAGAAGTAGAGAACCCTTCTCTCTAATAAAATACCTATGGTTGATCTGTGGGCTAGAGTGCTAGAGGCCGCAAAAGAATAAGACACCATGACACCCTTTGGCACTCCTGTGCTACCAGACGTGAGAACGATATAGGCTAGGGACTCGGCTGGGGGACTGCTATGGGTAGGCGGTGTCGTCGACCCCTCTTCTGACGTCGAGAAGGCAAGCAGCTTTGGATAGACCGGCGTGACAGGGAGGCTGGCCAGGAACAGCTGTTGCCACACGAGCTTAGGTGAGGTAATGAGGATATTGGCCTTTGCCTCTTTGATGATGATGAACTTAAGCTAGTTTATTAGCTGGGCAGCGTCTAGCGCAACAAATACCCTGCCGGCCTTGAGAATGCCTAGTATAATGACAGGAACCTACTCGGACTTCTTGTGACTGAAAGGAATAATCCTCTTGGTGCCGACACTGACTCTCACAAGGTGGAGATGGTTGGCTAGCCTGTTGGAGAGCCTAGTTAGCTCGGTGTCTGTCAAGTCTCTATCCTAGGTACAAATGGCTGGTTTTGCAGCATGATTGCGGCTGATGCTGTTGTGAACAGCCTAGGGAGTCCTGGACCGGGGGCCCCTGGGTATTTTACGCCTGTGTCTGCACTATGTCGATTCTGCCTGCTGGGTTTAACGTCGAGATCGGGGCAACAGGATCCTGGTTAAGGAGTGAAGCTGCATTTACGAACTGATACAGGATGCAGCGCATCTGTCAGGGTTTGACAATTCAGCTGGCGAAGGTTGCAGACAGTTGTAGCTCGATGTCGCCAACCAAGGCCTTAAAATCAAGCAGGTTAGTCTTATAAGGGACGCGATCGGGATTCAAAACCCTGTCCGTCGTTACAATTTCAATCTAATACCCGAGGGGGCTCCGGCATGCAGCGGTCACGTTGTCTCTGACGGGCTGGACGGCAAAAAGGCTTTGGAACTAGCACGAGGCCTGAGCAGACTCGCTGACCTTGGCGATGCTCAATAGCCCCACCTGTTCAAAGGGTATCATCTCCGTAGCCTGACGCTGAGCCTTTGAAGCAGCTCCTGCGCTGTCACGTCGGCATTCCAAGACAGCCGGACCGGCACGGTTGTAATAGTCGGCCCTGTCATCTTCTCGATATGTGGGACGGGAACGGTGCGGCCGCTCGGCGTTGTACAGGAAACAACATCACGGCATCCCGCATATGTTTCCACAAGGATGGCATACGCGGCACGCAGAAGCATCGAGACCGTCACACTATCACGCTGGTGCGCTTTCCATAGCAGTACGACCTTCTCGGACCCGTCAGCTCGGAATTCATAAGCAGCACCTTGCGGCATAGCCAGAAGGAGGAAGGCGCTCGCCCTATCCAGATAGGAATGCCAGAAGGAGTGGGTGGCTGCGGAATCTGTGCCTCGGATGTGCTTGACGAAGGTGTTGAAACTCGGACTCTTGGGAAGCATGACCTCCATGTGGGCAGTTACCACAGCCTCATTGATGATAGTCATCGACCAGCCATCGTATATGGCGTAGTGTGCCGTCCACACGAAGTGGACGTCGTCGTCTGGGTTTCTCGGAATGATAAGACCGTACCTGTCCTCAATGCCCAGACCCATGATCTCTTTCTCATCCCGGGCAACGTACTCGGAGAGAACTGAGGCGGTTCGCCACTCTACCGCCTCTCGTGTACTGAATATGGCCTGAAGTGTCCCGTACGTGACGAGGTGTACAAGCCGAGTCCGGATGATCGGATGAGCATCCGCAATACAATCCTGAGCTATCCGGAAGCGGCTGGTGCGCAACCCACGGAGCCAGAAAGCCTCGCGAACAATGTAGGACCCTTCCTTCCTTGACGGAGAGCGAGACGAGGCCTTGCTGGAGAGGGGTGCAAGGATACAGGTTCTTGAGGCCCCCCGGAGGCACCCTGCAGTGCCTGGCCGCCTCTAGATGTATTGGTTTATTTTCGGCCGGGAAGAGAGAGAACGGCGGGATCGTCTCGATCTCGTCGCTGCCGTTGCTTCCCCAGCGACACAAATCAGCCAAAACAGGTGTCTGGAATATGTCGGCGACCGTGACGGAGATGCCGACCAACCGCGCCGCCGTGACGAGCTTCATGGCGGAGATGGAGTTGCTTCCAAGACGGAAGAAACTGTCGTTGACGCCGATGCGGTCGGATTCTATCTGCAAGACGATCGCCTAGGTAGGTTGCATACGCCTCTCGACGTCGTTGCGAGGTGGGACCTTGGATCTAGCTCCAGCAGCCCCACGCCGAACAGCGAGCAGGGTGTCGAGGTGCTTGTGGGAGATCTTGGCCGCGATGGCCTTTAGCCGTTGACAATCGGTCTTTCCGGAGATCGTGAGGGGCATTTCGGCGACGGTGTTGGAGATGGAGGGGAATATGTAAGGAAGCATCGAGCGACCCACCTCTGCCACGGTGGCCGATGTAGCTTCGTCCAGCTGCTTGGGCGATGCCGCGCTTAGCTCGGCTCCGCTCTATTGATAGTTGTCGACGCAGCCGAGGACTATAAGCGGCCAGAGCCTGGAGCATGGCATCGCAAGCTTTTTGCTGCTGGAGTTGGACGATATCGCACGGGACAATGGCAGACGGTAGAGTGCGGTGGATGTAGAAGTCGACCTCGCCAAACTCGATCTTCTAGCCTCGAAGCTTGACCTGAGTGTCCTTCTCTCCGAGGTACACGAAGGAATTGTCACTGGTCTGTCGTACCAGATCGCTCATCTTGTAAAAGCGGCGGCTCACTGATTGTTCGTCGCCGAGGGACCAGGCCGGGTTGGCGAGGAAGGAAACCCGAGTCCGCTCTTGGGCATCGAGGTAACCGATTGCCAGACTTGGTCCCTTAATGAGCAGTTCGCCAGCACATTCGATTGGCACAATCTTGTCGACGTCATCGGTGTCAGCTACCCAGGCACGGCATCCTACTGCATGGCCGGTGTGGCCGCCGCTCCAGAAGTCGGAGTTGACGACGCACACGACAGTGCACTCGGTAGGGCCCTAGCCGCTGTAGACGCAACACTGGCCGGCCCAGCGTTGAACATCGTTGTCAGTGACTGGCTCTGCGATGAAGATGACGGAGCGGATCGAGGGTACCGACTCCGGCGACAACAAAGCCAACAGGGACGACGTCAGCATCACGGTATTGATCGAGACCGGACTTATAGCTCCCGCCAAATCGTTGGCGCGCACTGAGCGTCAGAGGGCATGAAAATGCAGCCGCCAGTGGCAAGAGTGGTGAATATCTCGAAGATGCAGGCTTTAAGCGTGAGGAACTAGAATTGCAGCAGCGTCCGGCTTGATGAGTCGACGCCCGAAGCGCTTCGCGTGGGCCGTGATGCTGGAAGACGCGGCTCGATGGCTGATCATGACTCCTTTTGGCGTGCCGGTACTGCCAGGAGTAGAAATTACATATACAAGGTCATCTGGTGACGACTTCTCGCCTTCCACGAGCTTACCGGTTTTGGAAACCTTGTGGCCCTCGGCAAGAGGAATAGATTTGTCTTCAGACACAACAAGCCCCAAAGTGCAGAGCACGTTAGGGGTGTTCTTTGACAGCTGAACCATGGAATCTTTGAGTCCCCTTGAGATCAAGACAAGACGCGCCTTGGACAGGGTCATGATAATCGCCAATCTCCTATGGTTAGCCCTGTTTTCTAACCTTATACTTTTCTTTAATACGAGGAAGGTGTGTTGTCTGTATACGCGCTTCCTTCAGCCCTATTTTCGCAACAATTTAGAGTTTACACTCTATTTACCCCTTACACCAGGGCGGGTTTAATTACCGATCCTCCTTGGTTGTAAACTCTATGACTCTACAGCGTCCTCTTTGTTCTTGGTTTTATGTTATTTGTACGCTTTATATGCATGAAACACGATGCCAAACGAAAGAGAGTCATTCGGGAACCCCCATTGCATAGGCCGTATAGTAACTTAACAGTAATTGATTACTTGATAAGTCTCTAAATGAGGGGTAAAGTAACGCAGGGACCGTCTAAAGGATCAGGTATGCTCATAGTTTCTAAGTATGTCATTTTTAACCTACTCGTATCCAAAAGCTTATTTCTTAAGTTTCTTAATTTAATGTTTATAAACAGGGGAAGGTCTGGTAAGATTTGTGCACTCTCTAGGTATACTTCTGCTATGACCTCATTATCTTAGATTTTCTCGACGCGGCTTGCAAAAAGATGTCCACACTTTACTATTATCATTAGCAAACTACTCTAATTCCTAACCTATTATATAATCTAGTATAGTAAAATATAGTTTAAAAACAATTAAAAATTTAATTTAGATGAGTTAAAAGGCCTTGGATTATGTAGTACTTCATTGCAAATGATTTTAACTGGCTACGTTGTCTTGCTGTGAATCTCTAGAGTTAGTGCTATCTCAGGTGTCCGCGCTTTTTTGCAAACCGGGTGTTCTCTCCCCGATCTTTCGTCTCTTTTGGTGACTTCTGTTTGTAGAAGACATGGTTTCGCCTAGCTGATTGGTCGGGGCTAGAACCGTATCGTCTAATTGTCTGAGAAAATTACTTTGGGAAGACATACACATACCCCTGCCCCTAAAAGCAAATTTCTTAACCCTCAACGCCTCGGTCTTCTAGACCAGGGGGGACTGGAACCACAAGTGTAGGAAGGTTTTCCTTCTGCAAAATCTTGCAGAATTTAAATAATTTCCTACATTGCCATGGAGAAAACCGGCCAACAGCATGCATTTTCTGTTGAAAAAGATGGGGAATGCAAAGTACGCTGTTTCAAATCTATGACTAACAAGTTAAGACAATATAGCACTCCGAAAGCTTCCCCCGGGAAATGACCAGCCAGTGGTCGGAACCCCTCGGCTCGGGAGAATATGTACTGCCTATCAAGCAAACCAATCGCCTTTGAGCTTTGGAATAGCATATCGTAGCATTCATTACGCCCACATGACGCTCATTCATGACGTGCACAAACCGAACCTAGACGCTGAAAGCTAATATAAGTCTAATTACTCCGCAATAGTAACAAGTCTCTCAAGATCTCACAAATTCATAACAACTGAGAGTACTTCAACGACTTCATGATTCATTTACAAGCTGAACTTGTCAGTTTTAGTTTAATAGCAACAAAGAGGACTAAACCCTGCTCGGCGCTCAAAGCTCAGGCATATTCGTTACTCTGAGCCTGACACATTACGCAGATTTAACACAGAAGATGCCTGTGTTTCCCCAAAGCTTATCTGTAGGGGTAGGACGATCGGTTCCTGGACTTATTTCCGTTACGCTAGACCAAATCTAATCTAAGCCTACCAAAACCTTTTAACATCTTCTAACCGTTAATGTCAGCACGCTAGTCTTCCTTTAATGGTAAAGCGCCCCAGAGGCTAATGTTAATGTGAGTTGAAACAGGTACTAGGTTCATAGTGCTACAATCGATACAGTTGGTCACTGTTTGCGTGACTACCAAGTACAGAACAGGGGATAATGACCAGATTCGTCTTACCGAAGGTTTTGCTTTGTGCCATAGTGGGTTACCCTGACCTGCGCATGACACGTGGTTGCTCGCAGATAACAATACACCCAACTCACACAAACCCCCCAACCCCTCAGTGGTACAAGTATGAGGCGTATTGCCAATTCACAGCCACAGGCCCAAGAACAAAGAAAATAGGTTCTTTTGATAGCTGCAGGTATTCACAGACTTAAAGAAAACAAACGAACGAAGAACCTCAACAGTTGGATGCTCAATTGGTGATCTAAAAACGAGTGTGTATGCATGTCCCTCTATCCCTCTGTGTTGCCAGCTGCGGCAGCCTCATGTAGTTCACCCCTGTTTATCTCCTCATCAGTGGCCCTCCATTGCCTACGGATTTCCCCACTGCCACGCATTCTACATGGTGTCATAGAGTCCTCGCTGGTCTAGCTCAACTCAATATCTGCGCTAACATAAATCTTAACCTAAAGATATACTATACTCAAGCCGATATTTCCGGGTTCGCAAGAAGTTACTAAAAGTTGAGTAAAGCAACTATTTCTCCCCTAAACAGGAGGGAGTTTCCATGTAACCTCTCTACTTCAAGAAGCATTAAAACCCGCTATTTCTTACCTGAGGCCTAGTACTTGGAATTATAAAAGTTGTGGCATTTTCCTCTTTTCTTTTCCCTCTTAGGCACTTAAACACTCTTCTAACTAACATTGTTATCTCAAAAGTAGGTAATAAAAGATTCTACAACATGTATTTGATTGTTATCATCCTCTTAGAGACTCTTGCGGCTTCTATAGCCGCACTTCCGGTTGTCGTCCCCCCGACTCTCTCATACCCTTCTGCGCAAGCGTTCAAAGATGGCATACGCAGTGACGGTGTCAATATTCAAGCAAGCAGCGAAGGTAAAGTCGAAAATGCCTTGAACCTTTTTTTTTT
>JAIMZG010000288.1:0-31816 GCA_020466075.1 Colletotrichum coccodes | reverse complement strand
TTTCCCCAGTGCAACTCTCTTGATGTCTTCTCGGGCGGGGTCGGCGAAACGAAACCCCATGGCTAGAATTGCGATGTGCAGAAATGGCGAGTAAAACTTTGGGTCTTGAGACTCCCGATCAGATTCTAACGACTCCCTGTGAACGATTTTCAACACGCTGTTGTAATGCGTCCAGAAGCTGTTCATGAGATAGTCATGGGTCGCGTTTGTCAGAGTCTGGATGATGCGCTCAGCTCGCCGAACCCTTTCAGACATCTTGCAGGGTCTGATCTCGTCGGTTAACTCGGTATCACACACATGCGAGTTGGCCGTGGACCCGAAGTAACGTAACCGTCCAGATAGCTGATCAAACGATAGATCTCCTCTTGTCGACAGCAGACGACGCGTGGCACCTTCCTGGCCCGAATCGGACCTGCGAAAAGGATATTGTTCCTCCAGTACAGGTCGAAAGCCAGGGCTTGTGGCAGCTGCGGCGTCAACACAATCACCGTCTTGCACTTTAAAATCTTCGGTCCCGGAATCGGGCGGGGAGGGAACCTCTGGGACGATCGGGCGCTTGACTGGGATCTCTCTTTGGTCCTGTGGGCCTTCTGAGAGCGTTGGAGCTTCATGCCTCGTCCTTGGGGGGTGTGCTGCTGGAGGGGGTTGAATGCCCTTTTCCAGAAGCATGCCCTCCAGCATGGCGATACGACTGGACAAGGAACACATGTATGCCTTCGATATCGGTCTTTGGTCGGATTGTTAGCAACTCCGGTGCCACGAGAAGGCTGGGGTTATAGGCGTGTGTACATACCGCCTCCGCTCATCGTCATTTTTGATAATACACTCGCTGCCGGCTTTCTTGCACTGGACGCACTCGGACTCACCCTTCGGAACTACACACCGAATCCTCCTATCTCGGCAGGAAGCACATGCGACGGATGCTCTATGTCTCACTTGTTGCTTGTTGACCTGACGGGGGAATTGTGTGCATGTTGTAACGTTTATCTGCGCCATCCCAGCAGCCTCATCTGAGTCTGACTTGTCTTCGCCTTTCTTGGCAGTCATCTTCGTACACGTTACTTGATGAGTAAGGTTGGTCATCAGGGCATAGGAGAGACGAATGCACAGAGAAATAAAAAATCAGATCGACACGATAACAAAAGTAGCGGCACAGATGTATCGGAGGGAGGATCTGAAATTATGGTAGGCTTTGAAAGAAGACAGGCTACTGTCAAGAACTTGAACGTCAAAGACGAGGACGTTTGAGAGTACTATAATGAGGCGTTTAAATCCCATTGTGACGACGGACAAATGGGGCCGTGGAAGTGTCACGCAGGTCACCCCTCTTTCACGTCTTGCTGCAAGTTTTCGGCGAGGACAGGATTGCTGGCTTGGTATGGACCGCCGGAAAGGCTGTGGGTCTCGAGAAGCTAAGATGCGGTGGTGCAGTGGAGGCGCAGGCGCATAGCTAGAGGACGTTATGAGAAAGAATGTCGCCCCAACTTTGCACCTAAAGCAAACCCTCTGAATTTAGAATTGAAGCTCGTCTGTGTTGGGGATATGGCGAAGCTCCAAGGCCGGAACAGAGTCATTCCATAGCCAAACCAAGGCCACATTGGTGGCGCAACACTCGTCGCTTTGAGTTCTCTGTATTCTCCATGGTAGCTACACTAGACAGGAAGATGGAACCAGTGGCTGGCTATCCTTGATCTAACATACACTACCCCAGACTGGCCTTGACGCGGGAACGTTTCCGCCGAACCCACAGTCAATGGTCTGGGGATAGTGGATCCAGAGAGAGCTTGAGCTCTGGCCCAAACGTAGGCAGGAGGAGATGACGAGCGGGGAAACATGGCAGGATTAGAAGGTCAAGTCGGCCACAGATTGTCCGACGTGAGGGCGGATGAATGCCACTGTCGACTGCCAGGACGTCCTATGGTTGCATACCGGATGCGGGGGACTTTGTGGGATCCACCGGCAGCCGCAGATGGACGGTACAGTAACATCCAGTATTGACATCTGAGGTCGAATGAGAATGGGACTGATTGCCGATAGTCGCCCGCGGCAAGTGAAGTTGTGGGCCGGCTTTTTTCACCGTCGAACGGCTGAGGGCATGTTCGCTCCCGAGAGTGGCTTGACAATCTCAGCAACTGACAGCGGGCTGGGGACGTATCATGTCGTTTCGGAGTGGTAAGCCATTCCATATCAATAACGTGATGAATGCTTTCAGCGAGGTTGGAAGTCGGCACAGTCGGAAAATGAACAAGAAGGGGTGGATGAACAGCAAAGGTGCAGGCCAATCATATGATGGTGGCGCAACCCCGCGTTATCTCCGCATCCGCAGGGATGGATCAGAGCGGCTAATGCAGCCTCCACTCTGGCTCGCTGGAAGTTTAGCTCAAGCCATGTGTATTTATCCAATGAGATTGCGGTAACGCCTACCCTGGTAGCAGCGCTGCTTCACGTTGCTTTTGCGTCAGTCTCCCATTTCCATACCCTTCACTTCGTTACCCCGTCAAGTCCAAATGTGAGCACCAGCATCGAGCAGGCAGGCCATCGCTATTGCCATGCATCTCTTGGACTGTATAGCGATACATCGATAATCCTCGTTTTACCGCCACCCATCCCCTGGGCCTGCGTCACTCTTCGAGTAAAAAGGACGCCTGTATCGTACGGGACATTCAGGCAGATATGTCAACCACCCAGTGGGGGCCAGTCATCGATGCTTCAAAACCGAAACCACAAACCCAAGGTGCGGCTCATGTCGTCACTGGTCAGTCTTATTTTGTAAGGTTTGTTATGCAATAACCAAAGTACATGGTTAACCGTGCCCCACGCTTATCAATCGGTTGTCCCGTGTACGGCGACAGCACGGAGCCGAGGGAGTGGATATTCCCGGGTCCCGACTGGTTGAATAGTGGAACCAAATCTGTGAGCTCTTTCCGCAGTCTCCGTTGCACGCAATGCTGGGCAAACAGTCAGTACCTCACAGAAAATTACATCATACTGGTTTTCTGGGGGCATTCCCATTTGGACCTTCCAACATGGTATGATTGGAATGCTTCTGGTCGACCGAAGAGTTGCAATAACTACTTCTTGAAGCATTTTACTCCTAATTTGTGTTCAGTTTATTTATTCTTATCTAGGTGCCATCTACCTTTGGCCGAGTCTTCGTCTAACGCTCGTCTACTCTCAGCTTTATTTCATTTGTGTACTTCCAGACCCTATACTCTCCGTCTATCCTTTTAGGCAGAGACCAACTGTGTCTGTCGCTTCCTCTAGTCAACGTCGTCGTCCGTGTCAAATGCACCAATTATATCCAGCTTTAGGCCCTGGTCTTTGCATGCGTCTTTGATCTCGGCAGAAACCCCGTTGTCTCCCTCGACCACCACGAATGTCTTCCACGTTTTGGCAACAATGCTCTTAGTCTGAACCGTATACAGTAAGAGGTCCGTCACTTCCTCATCTGTACCCATCTCGTTGAAGAACTCTATGGTTTCTATCTCGGGCGGGAGACCGACCGAATGCATGCGTGGTTTTTTGGACGTTTTTCCAAAGAGTTGGTAGTCCCAGTTTATTCGCATTGTTTTGAGAGCCTCAAACTCCCTCATCCGTAGCGGCTTGCGGCAGCCGAGCGTCGGTGAGTCAATGGTCAAGGTTTTCAGAGAATGTGCTTGTGATGTGAGCGCGAGGACGTAGTCGGCGAAGTTGTCGGAGCTCTCCTCAAGCTCTGGCGTTGGTTCTGAGGTCTGCGTCATGACAAACTCCTCCAGACCCTCTGGGAATTCGAGAAGATCCGAAAGCCCATCGTCGTTGATGTCGCATTCAATGAAGTGCAGCTTTTTCAATGCCGTCTCATGGGGACGCTCCATGAAGTCGAATCCTTTCTCGTCAAGCTTGGCCCTTTTGATTATTAGAGTCTCCAAAGTCGGGTGGGCAAAAATGTGAATGTTTTCTCGCAGGTCCCAATAGGCGTCGTCGGGGCACTGGTAGAAGAGCGTGCACTCCTTGAGGTAGGCCAAATCGAACGGTCCGTTGAAAAGGGTCCCTATGCCGTGTAACAAAACGTCTGGGACAGCGATGTCAAGTTTTTCCAAATTTGACATGACGGAGAGCGTGCGCGAAAGTGTGTCGGAGCGTGAGGGATCGTAATGGGAGTTGTGGACAGGTCCGTTCAAAGCCAGTTGCGACAACTCCTCATTAGGGTAGACCAATTTCACCTCGTTGATGGCCGAGCCGCGGCGTGGTCGGCGCCTCAGCGACTCGCTGAATGTGAGATGAAGCTCCGGACTCTGAAAGTGCACGCTCTTGTACAAGACAGCATCGGCCAGCCTATGGTATCGCTTGTTTAATCGCGACACATTGCAGAGATCTTTTGGAGAGAGCCGGCTCAGCGTATCGAAGAGAAGTTCCTCAGGCAAGACGGCAAGGCGGTCGCGTTTGGCTTCGTCACCATTGGTGTCGCCGCCATCAGGGAAGAGTAGCATACTCGTTTCCGAATATGAACTCAGGCCTAGTCCTGGTGGAGTGGTCTTATCCTCGTATCGTGGAGATCCTCAGCTGACGGGACTTTGCGGGAACAGCGGGGCGATTTGGCGTGTGATGGTTGGACAGAGAATACAAAAGAGAGAGGCGAATGAGCGATTGAGTTGAAAAAGGGCTGCCAAAGAAAATAGAATGCGCATGAAAGAATATCGTAAGAGATCGAGAGCCTAAATGTATGCCTTGTGCGGAAAATGGTTGTAAGAATTCGTGGAATGTTTGGACTTTGGAAGTAGGATTCCAGCTGCAACCATCGTAAGGTGGCCACTGCAACGCACGGCCACTGTGGCTGGGATGCATGTGTCATCCACCGATCGTCAATTGGTTTCGGGCGGGTACGTACTGATTCGGAGATGTGGATCCAGAACCCGGAGAGTGCTCAGGCGCATTCTCCACATCCATCCCGGAGCTGACATGCTCTACCATCCGCGATCTGGAAAGGAGAGCAGCGAAGGTCGGGAGAATGCGATCAACGCGCTGAGAATTTTCACAAAGCGGAAGACTTAAATGATGAACCTGACTCATTGAGTTACGATTATTCTGTGGGATGAATGATTCTTAATGTCATAGGAGGCCGATGCCATGTAATTATAAATAACTCAGAAGGCCTCATCGGCAAAATGAAGCCCGATCAAAACTGTGGTGAAGTACATGTGGGGGGAGGTTGATTCCGGCCACGCCGGTCCTCTGATCATAAATTGGCTGTTCCCTCACCGAACACTCTAAACTGGCCCTTGGAGCGCTAAGTGGGTGACATGACATTAAGGGGCGTTAAGTCTATGGCAAGACCTATCATCGTGTCTCATCTTACGTCTCAAGGTTTGTCTTCCAGCTAAACACAGCAGGTTCAACTTCTAACCTTCGAATCTTGAACTATCTCACCATGACGGCCCTAGAAGTCCTAATAAGCCCCTTAATACACGACTTGAACATTCTTCCTCCAGCCAAGCGCACCCTTCCATCAACTTCAGTTACCACTCTGTTTCTGCACATGCAAGTTAGCATCGGTTACTCCCATAACCCGCTCAAACCATCGCAAAAATACTATTTACGTATTTTGCTGCTGGGGAGCAGAGAAAAATAGCAATACCGGCAACATCTTCTAGCCCACCCAGTCGATCTAGCGGGTTAACTCTACTCAACTCCCTGATAGCACCCAGGTTATTGGCAAAGCCCTGTCCCAACCTAGATGAAGAGAATTCGGCGGCAATAATGTTGGACATGATGTTCCTTGGACCAAGCTCAACCGTAAAATTACGTCTTTAATGATGACATGGGGATACCAGCTTCCGGCCACGGTCTCACGGCAGTCTTACCAGAGAGAAACTTACATTACCAACCGCATTCGATGCCTCATCCACAATTGTTACATGTTCGCGGATGTACCGCACATTTTTCCCTGCCGTTGAACTGACGATGAATATCCAAGGGTCCTTTTTGAAACTGACCACTCCAGCAAACGCAGTAACATGTGGGAACATCAGCGTACATCTCCTTTCCTTATCTCACAGCGTTTACCTTTGCAGGGATTCAAAGTCGTCTCTCACAGCTAGATCCAAGATCGCGGCAGAACTGCTGGGCGGGGCTTCTGCGTCGTTGGGCAATAGATGCTCGCAGACGGAGCTTGATGAAACCGCCGATTGGGCATATTGCAACCATAACTTTAAGGATGACGATCCGCCACTGAAGACAAACTTCGAAGTGAGAATACTTGCCAATAGTGGCACCACCCATGATAAGAATATCGTGATCTACTGTGGCAAGCCTCAAGGAACCAAAGACCATCGGCAGGGCAAGGAGATGACTAGGCTGCGATGGACTGTTTGGCCCTTTCCAATTCCCTTTGCTACGAGCATATTAGCGATATACCTTTCAATGTACAAGGAACAGCACTTTGCATACTTGGTTCCCATGCGTGAGCAGAACTCTCCACTTGTTGAATACCAGCATATTCGTCCATGTATGCCTGTCCTGTAACATCTAAGTCATGAGATTTCATAGAGTGGTTCAGGCTGCGGCTGTTGGCAATTCAGTGGGTTCGAATGGCACTGAATGTGATTCAATAACCCGCCCGTGACCCCGCTGCGAAATAGTTACACAAGGTTCCGGAGATGCTTGACTGCGTTTAGATGGCATGAGACGCGATCCACTCAATGACTTGGCTCCGAGTTCGTATCACGAGACTCCGAGGGATCTCTACTAATAACGCCTGCTTCAGGCAGGCTTGACTACAGCTAAGAATCATCACAACCAACGCAATCACCATAACAACTAAGATTTTCAACACACTTTCCTCAAACATCCCATCTCGCCCATCGCCTCAAACAACTTCGAACGTCAGCCGCTTTCATCCATCAGATGCAAACATGGCTGTCCCAGTCTGGCAGATACTCAATGTATGGCTTAATGTATGGGCTCTAGTTGTCCTCGCCGTCGCTGCAGAGCCAATCCCCATCACTGAGTGCATAGGATCGGGCAATGTCGCAGGCACTGTTGTTGGTGGTTTCTTTGCCGTAGTGCTTTGGGCATGGCTGTCATCCTGGCCTGAGGTCGAATGTGGTAGGGTATCTTAGAAGGCAAACGATAACGATATGTCAAGAAGAGTTGATAAAGATGGGGTGAAGGAAGCCAGGCCATGAGCCCCAAGAATGGAAGCGACGGCAGTATCAAATGGAGGGCAAGGTAATCTAGTTTTCGGCACGTTGATTTATATGTCGAGCGTGCTTGGCTAGGGAGGCGGGCATTCCCATATCGGCAAGGTGGGTTATGGATAGACTGAGGCAGATATGACGAGCTCGATGACTGACGACTCAGCAACAGGGTTATCCCCATATAGTACTGGCAGAATGGCCTCTTGAATCACATCTACCCGAGACTGCTCAGGCTACGGAAGGCATGAAATTTGGGATGGGCTGGCAGAGACAGGATGAAAACCAGTAATGTGTATGCAACTTCGGACTGGTGGGAATGGGAGTGGGTATTCGTCGAGATCATTATAATCAAGTACGGGCTTCAGGCCGCCTTGGCTTGCGCCGCTGCTTCTTCCGCTTCTGCGTGTTTCCTAGATTCTTCAAAATCCGGCATTACTTTGGGCTTGTTTCCTAGGGCCACTGTGACTTCATTAGTGACAACTTCGGTGACCCATGAGTGAAGACAATACTGACATCTGTCAAAAAGGTAGTAGGAGGTGACAAGCAAGATGGGCATGGCCACCATGGTCGCGGTCCACTTCCTCGCCGCCGTGCCGTACGCCTTGCGGTATTCCTTGCTGTTTGGGTTCAACTTCAGACGGACCTCCGACTCTGGAGCACGCGGCGGGATAGAAGATATAGGAGCAACGGGTCGGATTGGGGCCGCTGCCGGAGCTGCCGCCGAGGCGAGGTTTGGTGTGCTTGCAGTGGTTGCTGTCGCAGAATCGGTAGCAGGCACGGAGCTTGAGACGGGCGTGGGCTTTTTCGGAGCAGCGGCAGCAGCAGGCTTGGTTGTGGCCGCCTTGTTGGTCGCAGCTGCAATAGCGGTCTTCGCGGCGGTTGCAGAAACAGTTGTCTTCTTAGCAGTCTTTGTAGCCTTGGGAGTTGTACCCGAAGCGGCGGCGGCGGCAGTTTTCGTGGTGGTAGAAGTGGCCTTGGTCGCACTTGTCTTGGACACGGCGGCCGTCGTGGTGGCAGTCTTTTTTCTCGCTACAGATGCAGTGCTAACACTCTTCTTCGTGGTGGCCATGGTGGCCGTCGTCTTCTTCGCTGCCGCAGTGGCTTTGGAGGTAGTTGCGGTCGCAGTCGTCGTCTTTGCGGCGCGAGTCGCATAGCATCGCCGGGCGAAGAACCCCGCGCCGTTGGCCGTCGCCGCCGAAGTGACTGATGCAGCTCGCCAGCTGGTTGTCGCAAAAGCTCGAGAAAGAGCCATTGGATTCATAGATAACCGTGAGAATCTGCAACCGAATATACAAAGAATAGTAGAGAGGGTGGAGGTGTCAACGGCCGTCAAGATAGTGGGTGAAGCTTGTGGCAAGATGGATTTTGCGCCTTAACAAATTGTAGAGTCATATCGCCCTTTGCGAACAAAGTCGACAGGGATGCTTGTCAATGTGTGTTGTCAACAATGAACATTTGGACGCAGAATACGGCTTTATTCCGGTCAGGAGCGCGTTCGCGACGTGATGGTTCATGCGCTGGAAATTAATTGTCATGTGGGTTCTGACGAACGGTTGGTGGTGAATGGTCCCACAGCTGTTTGCAGCTGCCCCAGTATTGGACGAAATAATTGCAGCCTTGTTCATGTGCGTCAAAGCCAAGCTCAAAGCTTGAGCTCAACTGAAGCTATCGTCATAGTATTGCACCTCAACCGATCCTGTTTGCTTCCATGTCATTGCCATGCCCTCACTACACTCTTTGGCGGACGAGGGTATTTTCAAATTGCTTACAAACTACTTTCAAGCCAACACCAAACCGACAAAGGGTCTGGTCCCCGTCGACTTCAAACCCACGCAGAGCTCAAGAAGAAAATAAAAAGAAAAACCACTAAATTCAAAGCTTATGCGATCCTTTACGTCAAAAAGCGTAATTCCGAGGCATGGTGTCAAGCCGGAGGCCTGAGGTGAACCGCTACAAAACCCATATCAGTACTTCGACTCGAAGAAAGGCATCACAACATGACCGACTAGATCTCAGTTGATCCATCGTAGATGACCAAAGCATTCTCGACGTTGACTTCTGGCGCGGAACAGATTATTACTTTACTACGAACCTCGACGAAGCCAGCTTCTCTGCCATTGCGAGGTCGAAATACTTTTATCAAGGAGAATGAGAAATAGAAAGCACGGCCCTACAACCAACATTCGAGAAAGAGCAGTCCGGACGACGGATGCCATGACCGAGAGTCTTTGTTTGATGTACTGTGTACCAGACCGGCTACAGTCGCGCAATTCAGGTCGAATACTTTTCTCCGTTCTCTCCAGGATTCGGGTTGCTTCAGTATGTGGTCGCATTGTGTCGAGAGAACGCTGTTGTCAATGAGAACCAAAGGAAACGCGAGGCTTTCGCTAGCCTGGGAGAACTTACGACATCCCATGCGTGTGGGCTGACAGCAACGCTCAACACATTAGCCACGGCGGTGTCCGAAGAGTTGTCGGTCGGTCTGGGCCAATGCAAGCTTCAGTGTGCCTGCTCGTTTGACTGAGAACCCAGTGGTTCACATTGGTTGCATCCGATTCGGGGCAAAGGGTTGATTACGCACCCATGGTTGGGTCTTCAACTGCCCTGATCGGGCAGACTGCTGGGCCCCAATTTTGAATTCGAAGACGTGGAGAGTCCAACATCAGCTCGAGCGGGTGCAACCTTGGATCGTCGCGTCAAATTGGAAAGTCTCAATCATAGCTCTGTTCAAGGCCAAGAGGACAAGTTCTGATTCCAAGTGCCCGAGTTGTTTGTGTTGGTTGCAAAGCACACGGTCGGCTCCGACTTGTGCGACCATCACAGCTCTCGGACATTGGCCATGAAGAGACGCGCGCGGAAATGCAAGATGTCGATTGCATCTTGGGGGCGTCATAGGAGGAGGCGGCAAAGGAAAGATCGGACGCGATTGCACCCATCCAGTCAAATCTCCCAAGACCATTCCAAGTGGAAATTTTCTAAATTGTTTCGATGCCGGAATACCTATTTACAGTGGTGCAGGACGAGTGTCGTCAGTTTGACGACCCGAGAGTGAGGCCACAAACAAAGACGATGGGCAATTCGCTTCAGTGGCTAAATCATGTCCGATTCAATTGGTGCATTGGATGCTGCAGGGCCTCACCTTCTCGGTTCTGCATACATACATGTTACATTGGCTATTGGGCAATGAAGGAAAGAATTGGAGAAACAAATGAAGGGGGAGGGATGTCGCTTGCCAAAGTGCGTGGGAAAACCCCGCTCGGGCGAGTGAGACAACGTTTCGTCCGGGTCATTTACCATGGCCTGATCATCTGCAGATTGAGGTCCCGGTGAAAGCCAAGCATCAACGCCGGCAAGCAATTGCTGAATCTACAGTGTCCCTACGGTGACATCCAACGTGGACCTCGCAGCAAGTGTCGCGAGTTGGTCGGAATACACGGCACACGGCGGGGAAAGTGGAGGAAGACAGCGAATGGATAGTGTTTGAAGTTTAACTGCCTTGTTTGCTTGGTCGGTTGCTATTGTGTCTTATAAGAGATATCTAATGCATCCCCCACTGTATCTCTCTAGAGCCAGTTCTGGTATCATCCCCTTGTATTCTTCTCATGTACATGTTGTCAGCGCCCCGCCCTTGACCCTTGGTCATGATTTACTTCGTGTTGTTGAAACGATCCATGCCGTTCTTGATGCGCTTGTCAATGCCCTTGGCCATGCGTTCGAGGGGTAGCCGGTTATCGATGCGGCGGACCATGTTGGATACGGGGGGCTCGACGCGCTTGATGCCCCTCTCGGCGGCGGGAGTGAAGTAGGAGAGGTTCCGCTCCCATCGGGGAGCCCACTTTGTCGTTTGAGAGGCGAGGCGCTGCTCAGCACCGGGGAGCATTAGGTAGATGGGGAGGAAGGCGCCGACGGTGGCGACGCCGTAGCAGAGAGTCTCGGTGGACCTAGCAGCGGGGATACGAGGAGCCATTTTTGGTGGTCTGAAAAGGTCGAGAGTGTTAATATCACGAGTTGTGTGTGTTGCTGTTGTACCGGCCTTTTTGATGGCGGCAGGTGGGTTTTGGATGGTTGGACGGTGAAGGAAACGACAGGTCGTACCTTTTATGTGAGAGGAATGATGAAATGGACGAGATGGACGTCGAGGTGGTTAATCGGCGTTTATGGTTAATGTTGTTGCAACAGTCGAGAATGATATCAAATTCGGTGCACAACTGGTGTCTTCCGACTTGATGAAACGCGCAAAGATGGATGGACTTGATGAGAGATGAGATGATCCGATGAAAGCAGAGAAGACAAGTCAACCAAAGCCAAACGTCACGCTGGAGGAGGCAGACGGCCTCTTCTTAAAGGGGTTTCTTGTCCAGGGGTAGTGCCTCGACATTGTTGCCGTCTTGAGCGTGCGGGGTAAGACCGATCATCACGCGGATGGGCATCCAACATGTCGCAGCCCAAAGCGAGGAGGGTGACTGGCTTGACTGGAAGAGGAGGGGAAGGGGGAGAGAGGCGGGCGGCACGGGCACGGGCACAGGAGGCGAGGGAGACCTGACCAAGGGGAGACGCTCAAATATGCGCGACTCCTACAAAAGCAAACGTAGGTTGGGGAAGCGAGAGGTGGGAGAGGCGAGAGATGAATGGTAGGCCAGCCGCCTGGTGCAACGCTACGGCGGAGGGTGGGCAGATGTGTGACGCAAGCATGGGCAGTTCTGGCATTCACTAGATACTATGAAGGCACTCGAGCAGTGGTGTTACCTGTTAGAAAGTCGGTTCCGAGAACATGTCGCATTTGCAGCGAAAAACCACTTGTGCCTGACGATTTACACGGGGTTTCGCGTTGAGAGGAGTCAACCCAGAGACGATAGACATAGCGAAGAGAAGCTGACAACAATAGAGGGATGAGATTAGTGGAGACCCTGACCGACTGTTCCGCATTTCCCCTGGTCAAGGCACAGTAAACCTCGAGTGTGGTGAAGGTGAAGAGAGTATGAGGCCACCCCACAAAAACCAGCATGGTTATGCCATGCCATTTCCTTTCTGTTTTCAGAAATAACGAGGGCAATGTTTGCATGAACGATGGGTGTGGTGAGTGACTCGACGTCTCGGTGTGTTAAGGTGAGCAGGGACAGTGCTCGCTGAGAGACCCCCTCAACCTCAAGAGGGACTGAATTGGGGGAGGGACTTGCGGCAGAGTGTGGGGCGGTTGGCGGGGATCTGCCCTGAAACCCACTTCCCCAGACGCTGTAATTCCGGGGAAAGCAGCGCTAGGCCTCGTACACCCGCACAGGCCCTGGAACCCCCAGGCGCAGGCCCCCCAGTGGGAACGATACCCGCGTCCGCCGTCAGCATATGGCCCGAGGTCCACTCGAGGCGACAGGCGGACTTGACGTCGACTGTTGGTGTCTGACGGCCCGCAATCATTTTGAGGGAAAGTGCGATAGCTTGATAAATCAGCCTACAGTTGAGCCATGGTACTTATAATTGGTTTGAACATGTTTCGACGGTAGTAAGGGACTGTAGAGTCGATACGGCGAGGCACAGACCAGTGCATCCCCTAAACAGGCGGGAATGTCGAGGGGACGGTTCTTGGCACAAGGTACCCGACTGTGGGACCGGATATGGCCAGTACTTCCGAGCACGTAACTCGTCCCCGTTCTTTGGATCTGCCCGCGCGCAGCCCCCTCGTCGCCGAATGGAGTTAAGCGGCACAGTTCCCCCCTCTCTAGCCCGGGTGAGCTCCACTCATCATGTCCCAAGAGGGCTTGCCAATCTGCTCTTGACTGCAATTGTCTGAGTCTACTGCATGTGATGTCGTGTACCTGGTTATCCTCGTTGTTGCTATTCGACGACATCCCACATACAGTCAATATTTAATGGGACTTCACAACATCAACTCCATGCCCTGCTGTCGTCATCACTGACGAATGGACAATAAATTCTTCATGTTCATGGAACTTCCCGATATTCAATGGCACCTGAGCTGACATTGAGTCCTTGAAAATCAACTGCCACAGACCAGCCGGGAGACAGCGTTGAGCCTGGCCATTCTAAAACGAGGAAACAAACAATATAGAATAGAAAAGAAGTTGAAAATATTCCTCCAGGGTATCCAGCAACAGCAACACTCGGTATCGCACTTTGAAGCTGCCTGAGCCTCACTTCATTACGCCGCCCCCGCGACAGTAGGCACGCAAATGAAGCTCCCGATCTGCAACTTATCACAGCTAAGCCCCTCATTCGCCTTGACAAGTTCCTCGACGCTGATCTTCTGCCCCGTCGCGATGGCCCAACACGTGTTGCCCTGCTCGATCTTATACGGCACTGCCTGCTGCCCACACTCGGGCGCAGCAACTTCGACCCCGCTCGGTGTGCGGTACAACCACCATGTCAGCACGAGCAGGAACAGGCCGATTATGACGAAGAAATTGAGCAGCGGCTTCATCTCCTGTCTCCATGGCCTCTTCTCCGCCCATAGTCGTTGCTGTCGATCCCCTCCCGAGCCCGAGCCCGGGATGAAGGGATCGTGTTCGGCTTCCTCGGTCGGCCCAGATGACGCGCCAGATACCTGCGTCAGCTGCCCGTACTGCTGCCCTGGTGCACCCTCCCAGTAGCTCCCGTCTGCGTCTTGGTATGTGTAGACTTGTGTGTCGGCATCGTAGCCCACACGCCGCATGCCGTGCGGGAGGCGTTCCTCGTCCGTGTCCAGATGGGAGAAGCGAGACATATTGGGAGCCGAATGTGTTGAATTGTAGATAGGAATGGACGTAGAGTGACAGCTGTATTCATGAATGTCGTATATCACTCGGCGTCAGAAAATGAAGAACTTGAATGCGGAATTGGCAGCGCCACCAGATGGCAGACGGCAGCCCCTGAGGCTGTGCAGTCAGTGCACACCACGTCATTGTTTGCTTATGTCATCAGGGTCCGGTTGAGGCCCCCATATCCGTCTCCGCATTTTGCACCGTGGCTTCCGGCGGTCATCTCAGTGTCGCCCACAAACACAACTTGAGCATTGGACATTCAACATGAACTCAGTTCCCAGATTGAGGAATCGTTACGCTTTGGTTTCACAGCCCCAGACTTCTCTAGGCCGTTTAATCAATGCAACAGAATTAAGATAGCAATAAAAAAGGTGAAGAACTGCGGAGTGGGTTTACTCCATCCATCGCGAGAACGGACTTTCATCTCTCAACTTCGGCGGTGTGGGTCTGCTGCACACGGGGGCGGCGCGGGGTTTGTCATCGGGGCTAACGGCGGGTGAACTCATCCGAGCCGCCTCACTAGACCTCGGGCAGGCCTCACTTTTAACTCAACTCGGCCACATTAGGAGGATGCAATATTTTCCGGTACAGTTCCAACTACCTCGGAATGCGAATTGAAGGGTTGTGCCTTACGTTTAATTACTATATAGGGAGTCAAACCACGACACCGTACGAATTTGGTAACAAGTGGTAGTAAAGAGCAGCAATGTGGATAGTTGATTAAGTACACAGATTTCTCGGTTCCAATCCTTCCTTCTTTATACGCTTAACGAAACTCCTCTCATCTTACTCTGCCTTCCTTCAATTGTGCCATGCTGGCTCGCCATGCTTGAGAGAGAAGAACATGGAACCAACGACAAACTTACATGATTTTAAGAACCATCGATCGTTGTTACAATATAGCAAGATATTTACATTTAATTCGGGTTCATGAAAGCAGCAGAGAAGAGCTTGGTGGGTGTGGTTGATGTCCTTTAGCGGGGTTGATGGCGACCATGGTCGAATGCGGGATGCGGCGAACCATGCTCCGCCGTTGCAGCCCCATACGTCGAGGCGGAACTTACACCAAGAAAGGCAATTACTTTCTGATACGGTTCGAGCTGGAAGTATTTCGCCACTGGTCTCGTCTCTGTTGTTTGCCGCTTGTCACGATTGCCAAGATCGAAGTGGTAGCTGCTCAATGAGTCTTCATTCGGCCGACGGCTTGTACGGTGCAGTCAAACAACCGCGCAATTGTGGATCGGCGGGTTTCGCAACCGTAGATCGTGGTTGTCCGGTTCCCTGAAGACCCGTCACGAACGAACAAGAACCCACCCAAGATATGCAGTACGACGCAGAAACCTGGCTGCGCCCGGCCTATCGGCCCACCAGTCTCTAGTGCTGAACGCCTCGCTTTCATCGTACCCGTGGCCCCTTACCTCCACGTCATTCTTTCTCGGATATTTCCCCCTCGAATGCGGGTCAATCCAGTTAGTCGATTCAAGGGTCTAGCCCGTCAGTCATGGCGTGGGGATGTAAGAGTCCTCGAGATGCCATTGATGGAATTTCAGGGCCACACGAGGGAAGCTTTCGAGGGGAAAGGAAGACGACGATCCGGTGAAGCTGTTCTGGTCATGGCAGCTTTGGGAAGCGGAGCCTGGGTCGAGATACAAAATGGCTGCCATCCCAACGGTACTCTAAGGGTGAAGTTCATTCTCATAAGACAACATCGCAGATCTCAAGATGAAGTCCGTGATTGCTGGTGCTCTCGCCTTCGCGGCCGCTGCCTCTGCGCAGGCGCCGTTGTATGGACAGTGTGGCGGTGAAGGATGGACCGGGCCGACGACCTGCGTGTCCGGATCGGTTTGTACTTTCAGCAATTACTGGTACTCACAATGTGTTCCTGGTATGTCTCTAAATGGCCCCGAACACAGATCTTAGGCTGATTATTATCTCAGGCACCGCTGCCACAACTGCCCGTTCGAGCACTCTTACAACCTCTACCCGCCCCGCGACGACCTCCTCCGTCCGAACCTCGTCCTCTCGGACCTCGACGGCCGCGGCACCCCCTGGGACCGGATTTCCATCGGTCAGCGGGACCAAGTTCACCATCGATGGCGTGACCAAGTACTACCCCGGTACCAACTGCTACTGGTGCAGCTTTTTGACCAACGCCACCGACGTGGATCTTGTTCTTGGTCATCTCAAGACATCGGGTCTCAAGATCCTCCGCATCTGGGGTTTCAGTGATGTCAACACAGTCCCTCAGTATGATAACTGTAAGCTTGTAGATATCTGCTCTAGTGGTATTAGTCTAATGTTTTTAGGGTTCCAACACCTGACGGCCTCGGGTTCGACCATCAACACCGGTGCCAACGGTCTCGGCCGCTTGGACACCGTCGTCGCATCGGCCGAAAAGAACGGGATCAAGCTTATCATCAACTTCGTCAACAACTGGTAGTATCTCATCAAACTTTGCTTAGTGGTTTTCGACTAACATGTCTAGGGACGACTACGGTGGAATCAAGGCGTACACCAACGCCTTCGGCGGTGACCACAACGGCTGGTACACCAACACGGCAGCCCAGACGCAGTACCGTAAGTATATCGACGCCGTCGTCAGCCGATACAAGAACTCCAACGCCATATTTGCGTGGGAGCTGGCCAACGAGCCCCGCTGCCAGGGCTGCGCTACCTCTGTGATCTACAACTGGGCCAAATCGACCTCGGAATACGTCAAATCCCTCGACCCCAACCACCTGGTGACACTGGGCGATGAGGGAATGGGGCTTCCGGGCGACACAACCTATCCGTATCAATACGGAGAAGGCACTGACTGGGTGGCTTTGTTGAACATTTCCAGCCTGCACGTACTCCCTTCCCTCTCGTCATAAATCTGGGTCACTAATACTCGTTACGTATCTAGGGACTTCGGGACCTTCCACTTCTACCCTAACTCATGTAAGGCTTTCCAATACACTTTGGAAGAAAAGTTACTAACAAAGCGGCAGGGGGTGTGGGCTATGCTGCTGGAAACAAGTGGGTGACTGACCATGCCAAGGCATGCGTTGCGGCGAACAAGCCTTGTTTCTTCGAGGAATGTGAGCGCAACCCAACATCATCCGGAGGTGTTTGACATGAAAGAAGAACAGTGCTAATCAAGTTCCGAAACTTAGACGGCGCACCCACTAACCACTGCGAGCTGGAGAGGCCCTGGCAGATCTCCTCGGTGGCGACCCCTGGTATGGCCGGCGATGCCTTCTGGCAACTAGGCGACACCATCAGCACCGGTCAGACGCACAACGACGGCAACACAATTTACTACGGCACCGATGAGTGGACGTGCTTGGTGACCAACCACGTCAACGCTATCGGCTAGATGCCGATGCATGACTCAACCGGATAAGAGGGTAAATAAGGGGGTGCTCGAAGTGTGGCAGAAGTGCTACTGGCAGACCAAACACGTAAATAGCCTCTTCTTCGCTGTACATGGTCAACCAGAAATTCAATCGAACGGCACCATGCCAAGAGTAGTTCGACTTGGTAATTTGACCAAGTGATGAACGACTCCTCGTCCCGACTTTCTCCAGATTCCAGTTCTGCTCTGAGAGTAACCCTATTGAGATACACAGCAAAAGACCTTTTAAAATAATAAACGGATGAGAAACCAATAGGAGACTAAATCGCAGCTGGTATTATGCTGCTGAGAATCACTGCCAAGTTCCACACCACGTCAAGCCCCCAGGGTTAGGGACGCTTCGACGTAATGTGGGGTTGATGTGACGACTGGAAGCTCGTAAAAGCTGCATCTTTGATCGCGGGAACTACTTTGTAAGTTAAAGGTGAACGGTGATGAGAACTTTCAACAGAGGTCGGGGGTGGCATGACTGTCAGGAAACCAATCAGAGACCGGTGGATTCATCTTACTTTGCTCTGTACGTACCATGCCGAGTTGTGAAGCAATCACGGATGCGTCATGCCCGCGGGGGGCACCTGTATTTAATCTTATCGATAAGACGTCGCCGCCCACTGCCAAAAAGAATCTCGAGCTTCCCGGGTTACAAAGCATCTTTCGTCAACACCTGATTTGCACCATTACCACAACGCAACTGACTACACCGAACACGATGGGGTCTTCATCATCGAAAGCTGTACAAGGCGGAGCGCGCAAGTTCCCGACCCGTGCGCCTGGCGCCATGCCGCCGACTTCCATTGGGAGAGCAGCTCCGGCTCCTCCGTCACAGCCAGCGCAAGCTCGGCCACAGGCAAAGGCAGCGACGTTCAAGACGGATGGTTAGTCCAATCCCAGAGTTCCATCTCCAATCACGTTTTCTAATTTCAATTGTGATGCAGACATCACCGTCGACTCCGCCAGCCCCGATAACGTCACCGCCGAGTTCTCCTCTCGTCTGCGCGAGATGGGCGTCGTCCAACCGAACCCGACCTTTTCTCCTACTTCAACGGCCGGCCCAAGTCCTCACGCAGATTTAATCCACAACCCCGGTCCTTTGTTCCCCTCGACCTCGCGAAATGTGACATTAGGTACCTTGGAGGCGAGGAGTCGGTTCCAGAAGCAGGCCGACGACGAGTTTGACGGCT
The DNA here is from genome assembly GCA_020466075.1 of Colletotrichum coccodes. Lineage (NCBI taxonomy): Eukaryota > Fungi > Ascomycota > Sordariomycetes > Glomerellales > Glomerellaceae > Colletotrichum > Colletotrichum coccodes. Next base: position 13,311 of record JAIMZG010000288.1, on the reverse strand, counting down.
TGGGCCGGAGTAGCAGCCAGGGAAGAGAGTTCCTGGACCTCAAGACTATTGTGCAAATGCACTTGATGCGGGACAAGGGGCACTCTTCGGCCGAGATCGAAGAGAGGCTTAACCTGAAGAAGGGAGTTGTGGACAGGTTAGGGCGGCCGGGTATCACATCGCCGGCATGAATTTTCCCTACTGGGAAGGAAGGATTTTTTAATGTGTAACAATGTATTATAGGTATACTGCTTTACAAAGCGAAACTGCTAGACGCCCATAGTCCCGGTGTATTATGACTAATAAAAAAACGACAATGCTCCCTTTTCACCTTTCACCACGCGCAGTGTCCACCATCGATGCGCAAGTCACTGCCTGTCATGAAGCTGCTGGCATCGCTCAGCAGGAACACGGCAGCCCCGCGGTATTCGTTGGGCTGGCTGAGTCTTCCGAGCATGTTGTGCTTCGGCCACTCAACCTTGCGCTCAGGGTACGTCTCGAAGAGTGCCTCGACCATGGCGGTGACGATATAGCCGGGCGAAATGGTGTTGACGCGAATGCCGTGCGCGCCCCATTCGGCTGCTAGATTGCGGGCCAGTTGCAGCACCGCCGCCTTGGAGGCGTTGTATGCACTGCGCGACATTTTGTTAGCTCCTTGGGCTCGACAGGATGACTGAGAATTGAGTACTTACGGGCAGATCAAACCCCTGTTGGCAACCGTTCCGCTCATGCTGGCAATTAGTACGATGCTGCCACTGGTGTTGAGCCTGACCATCTGCCGTGCGACCGCCTGTGCTGTCATAAATGCGCCTGTGACGTTGACGCCCATCATTTTGTCTACATCCTCGGCCTTATACTCGAGCGCGGGCGTCTCCTGCTGGATTCCTGCGGCAGCAATGAGGCCATCCAGACGGCCATGCTTATTGGCGATACCCTCGACGATCTCGTTGAGGGCTGGGACGTCACGCACGTCGACTTGGTGGTATGTCAACGAGGTCGCGAGCTCGGTATTGGCGCGAAGGGCAACCTTTTCGAAGTCCGGGTCTGGCTTGGGGAGGCGGTCGATAGCATGGACTGGGGATGATGGTCAGCTTCATTGTTGAGGGCTTAAGGTGAGAGACAGCATAGTAAACCCCCTTTCTAAGGGAGAAGATGTTAGTACCTATTGCGCCGGCTTCCAGGAGAGCTTCTGCTTGTGTGAGACCGAGTCCTCGTGCGCCGCCGGAGACGACAATGACCTTGCCCTGGAGGTTGAACTCGGGAAGGACCCGGGTGAGGGTCGGCGATGTGACGTGCGGTCCGAGGGGCTTGGGGTTCGCGTGGAAGGCCTTAGGCTGCTGTGCGATGAGAGGTGCCACAGGGGCGGCGATGGGTTGCACTGCGAGTCTGGATGGTTTTCCTGGGGTCAATTGCGGTCTTGGACGGAGAGGTCGGACGCGGGTAAGGTACCGTGACATCTTTGCGGCTTCAAGAAAGATATATGCGAGACAAGTCTTGTTCCGAGGTTGTATACGAAGCAGGCTTGCGGAAGAGGTCTTATCCAAGTCCAAGGTATGTGGCTTCGGTCGTAGAGGTAGATGACGGAGGTGGTTAATCCTTAGTGGCCAAGACAGAGACTGCAAAGGGGATATTGGACCAAAGGCGGGTGGCTGAGAGTCAATCGAACACCGGTGAGGGCTGGCTTATACCTGAGTTGAGTGAGGAAGAGAGAGTAATAATGAAGACTGCTCGAGGAAAAGGACATCGTCAACTGCTTCTTCTTATATCGCATCCATTCGACCTCATTTGGGCTGGGCTTCCCCGCACCCGTCTTCCGTCTTCCGCCTTCCCCCTCCCCCCGTCCTCTTTCTCCCCTCACATCATGCCAATTACAAGATCAGCATCCCAAGCTCAAATGGCACTGCCAGTCTCGCATTGGCCGCGCCAGTTGCTAGCTCCGGGTGGGCAACGGATGATTGGATTGATCAGCTGGTATGGTGTGGTGTCAAGGGGGGTCTGATCTGGTCTGGTTTGATTTGGCTGTTGGGCGCCGATGTATCTCTGACGGTCCCGGATGTGGACTGGTGACAAGATGTCGGGCTCGTGTCTGGCCGATCGATGGCAAGACTCGCCTCATCTTTTCTTAGAAATCATTAGTTTCCATGGAGCTTTTTCCGATGCGACATGCAACCTGCGTCCGCGTCGGTGTCTAAGTTTACGCATGGCTCTGAACAGGAGGCTAGAACGTTCAGGATACTATGGGTCGACCACTGCCCGAGACAGGTCATGCGGGTTGTCAGATTTCAGATTAGAGATGGAACCTCCGCCTCGCCTCCATGTCCCCGTGTCCCCGTGTCCCCCATACCGCTACCAAAAGCTCCGGAAGAGAAGTTGGAGGCGCCTGCGACAATGGAGACGGGGGTTCAAGGGGGGCGGACGTTAACCTCCTCGTTGGGCCCCCTACGCCGGCGGAAACTTGACCGGTGCCGCGGTGCGGAAAATCGGTTGGTTTACCGAAGACTATGGAGTCTTTGAAACGGAAACGTGATTCGTTGGGCCGCATGTCTGGAAGGGAGTAGTCCAAGGGTAGCTCATGGGAGGGCAAGGGTCATACAATGTACGGGCCCATTTCTCTATACTAATTCGGACAACCTCTCCATTGGTCCATTCGCATCATTGGACCAAGCTATGGGTTCGTTACAAGAGCTGCAAGGTCAACCATTGTGACCTTACTATGCCTCTGCGTACGAGAGTCCAGAACTAAGCCCCATCCCATTATCATCCTTGTCCGAGAGTCCAGACCAACAGAGCCAGGTTCAGCTAGTAGAGAGAAGGAGAGGAGAACGGCTATGCCCGGGGTCGGGTCGAGGCAGAGTGAATGCGGAGTGCAGAGTTGCTTTGCGCATGCAGACACGGTCCACCGGCATCCCCTTTTAGGCAATCCGAGATGCTCATCCCTTCCCCACGTCGACGAAGCTTCGGCCAACAACCCAACAGAAAAGAAAAGAAACACACGCAGAGAAAGTCTAGCCATACACAGACAGGGCAGAGTGATGCAGTCGTGATGCCGCAGGATTTTTCTCCTGACCTCCCGCGCCCCCTCAAGCACGTAACGCGCAAGCCTACGAGGGTCTGATGTTCTCATGACCCTTGTGACTCGACCGAGCTGCCCGGCCAAGACCCGAAGACCACTTATCCTCTAGCCTCTGCACTCCCTCGTCGCCTTCCTTGGCGATCCACTGTTGGACGCTCCAGAAGGCCTTGAGATAGGATGTTCCAAGCACAAAGTCCTCGAACCCGATCGACAGCCCCGTGACGGCCATTTTCCTCCTCACGAACCTCCCCTTGGCGTCCGGCGCCGCGTTCGGGGCTGCTACCAGCATAATCCAGAGAAATACCCCGGGGATCTTCTTCCATGTTGTCATGCTTACGCTCGTCAAGGCCAGGTACGCGGCTTCGAGCATCTCATTGTCTTCAAAGCGTGATATCTGACGCATCGATTTGATGGACCAGCTGTAGATCAGAGCAGCGATCCGGATGGTCTCGAGAATCCATTCTTCTTCGGAGTCGAAGACGGTGGGACCGGCCGTGACTCCATCCCGCAACCTATCATACAGCCAGGAGGCGGTGGTGCGAATCTTCGATTTGCAGTCCGCCGAGGCCGATGCTGACGTGACGGAAACTGTGAGAAATCGCACGTCGTCCAGGATCTTGGCCGCCGAGGCACATAGCCCGAGTTTGCTGGCAATAGTTTGGAACTGAGATGAGGATGCCAACAACGGGCTGTCGTAGCAGTCAGGCCATGTCGTTGGGACCAGGAGTTCCTCGTCCCGGGCCGGGTCGTTCTCCAGCCAGTAGAGGTCCGTCTCAAAGGCGCACGCAATCTCATAGTCGGTGCTGGTGATTACACGGTAAGCTCACTATCGGTTCTGAGGGTTGATGCTCGCTTACAGAACCATGATGGACTCGCCCACGATATCTCCCAAGCCACGTATGCCTTTTCGGAGCTTGATCATGCGTTTGATGCCTCTCATGTGGGCAAACATGCTTTCATCAGCGCCCCAGAACCACTGAGACGGGTGTCAGCGTGATGAAAACAGCCCGCATGAGCATACAGCTTACCTCCATAACGACCAGATTCACAATGGAGCGGACCATCTCAACCGCGATGGCGTCGAATGGCCGCTCCATGTAATCTGCAATAATAGATAGGACCCTGGCCTTGAGAGCAAGCGACTCTGGGTTCTTGGCGATTTCCAACCCCCTCTCGAGTGACTGAGTTGTCGATGACATGAGGATGCCGATGTTGGGAAACAGAGGGGACTGCAGCATCCACGGCAAAACCTCCGCGAGAAACACGGGCGGCTGGCTCTGACCATCGATGGACACCATATTAGGTGCGACAACCCTGATATCTACGTTGGGCTGTCAGACCGAACTGCTGTTCAATGCAAACATTCCACTTACAAAAGTGCAAAAGCTCTGCCGTCCTAGGGCCTTCGGGCAGCGGCATCCCGTGAAGAGTCGTCACCTCTGTAAGTATACCGCCAATAATTGTAGGACTATTGTGAAAGAATGCCATCGGATCACCATTTCCATCGAGGAAGAGGTTGGCGTGGGCCTTCGCCTTCGCGAGGGCCTCGTCGTCATTTTTGAGGTTGTCGGGGCATTGTCTCCCTGAACATAAATGACTTTGACCAAGTACAACTTTGAATCCGACCTCTCCTTTGCGGCGATTCCGTGCGGTTAGAGTCCCTGGTAGGTCGAGCGAGGATATCCCTGGTAAAGCTGCCGGACGGTGGTCATGTAAGGTAACCTCGGCTTGCTTCTCCGACCCTCGGGAAAGCGAGGATAAGTCAAAGGTTAGAACCTGGTCCGCGTACGCCGGTTTGGGGTTACACGACCCGGCCTGAATGATGGTGCATTCCACCGGGGGGAAGCGTCTCGAGCAGTTCACGCATGTTGTGTCGGGCTGCCGGATTATGCACTGCAGCCCCCCTTAGCATGCATCCACTGGTGACGGGGTGATCAAGATCGGGTCGATCCGGTCGTGTGGCATAAACCAACAGATAGAAGAGTGTGTCATTTCCACTTACCTTCTGCTTTCGTCTCTGACACTCGGTGCACGACTTTTGGACTCTCATCCGCCGCTTCGACGGTGGCTTCGACGACTCGGCAGCCATTATTTTTGAGAACGCTCCTCAGCATGGCGAGGGAAATCAAACGTTCGCATTTCGACTGTCTTTAATAAAAAGAGCTGAAAAGAAGAGCTCATCTAGATCAGCCCTTTGACCATTGAAATGCTATTGATTCAGCCACGGCTGAGACCTGGTAACAAAGCATTATCCCGATTGGGGAATAGCACGCCGTGGGTAAGGGAGTGATGGCGATACTCTAGTAAGCGTGTGACTGAACATTTTGAACTCCTCCTTTCCCATCTTGGATTGATGCATTCATCATCGTTGCCCCTCATTCTCAATCATGATTGCTCCAGTCCGGGAGAACTACAGGTCCATGCTTCTTACAGTGCCCGCCCGAAAGATCTGCTTCCCTGCTCGCATTCAACGGGAGGTCGGAGTACTTCAGAAGAGTTTGGACAATATACATGACGAAAGTTGAGAGTCTACCATTCGTCCGTGCGACCGGCTCAATCAGTTGTCTCAGAACTTGATTCTTACATCACGACATTTGGTCTTCTATTTTTATCATTGCATAAATTCGCATCAGGATGTCTGACACCACAACTTCTCTCATCAAAGGTAGCTGCCTCTGTGGCGCGCCAGGTTTACTCTTGCAAGGGCCCGCTTTCACGGTGCTGTGCCACTGCAACTGCTGCCGGAAGTTTACTGGTTCGGCAATTGGGGCCAACAGCTTTGTTAACAAAAAAAACTACGCTTATATGATGCCTTTGTCCTCGATCTGTCAACCGGACATCACTCTAACTACTCCACCAAACAAGATTAAGCGAATAGAATCCCGAGTCTGCTATCTCGGCTTACGGGGCCTAGACCGCTGAGTCCTGTAGCTCGTCGGCCCGTTGCTCGTGCAGCTTCGGTGGCTTTTCGTGGCCAACGACAAAGATTTCCCGAGCCAAATCGCCGTCACCTCGGGAACCATGGACGACATGCAGGTAGTGAGGGCGCCGACAGCGTCAAGCTCTGGAAACCCGATACGGAGCTGTCGTGTAATAGAAAGATGAACTGGTTAACAATCGAAGGAACAATGTAAGGAGCCAGCCACTATGTGATGCTATGGCGATCTCCGCGAGGTATGGATGAATGTTGGCTTTAACATACCACTCGGCTGTATTTGCCGACATGGATACGACAACACTTCCGACCAAGACCTCCGACGACGGGGTTTGGCTTACGGCATGATCGGCCTTCTCGGGCGGCTCCATCCTGCATCAAGTGGGGAACGCATCCTCCGGCCGGGAACAGCCTGTGATTGCTGGAGAAACTTGGGCCGAAGTCAAGCGCCGGTTAACACCCAGCGAGCTATCGGATGAGAGATCAAAATAGCAATGGATGGGCTTCTTCAATCAATATTCCTTGTAGCCCAATACAACTTTTTCAAAAATACTAGTGCCCATCCATTTCTGCTTATGCCGCCGCGATGACCTCTCACGAGAGCGGAGCCATCTTTATCAACCCTGTCATTCCGGGCTTCAATCCAGACCCAACAGTTTGCGTTGTTCCGGCAACAGACTCCAGTCCTACGACTTACTTCCTGTCGACTTCGACCTTCGAGTATTTCCCAGGCTGCGCCATTTACACGTCTACGGACCTTATCAACTGGGAGCTCATCGGTCATGCACTTACACGCAAAAGCCAGATCGAGTTGAGGACTGTCGAGCCGGGGGCTGGCAGCTGGGCAAGCACGCTTCGTTACCGGCCCCAGGAGAAACGGTGGTATCTTGCGAATGGGCTTTTCCAGAGGTATCGACCGACAACTGATGTAAAAACCCTGCAGGCCATGTGAATAATACGGGGAATGGACGCTCATGACATTGATTCTAGGAGCGCATCTTCCCCCGAGGTTTCTATGTCTGGACCGACAACATCTGGGATGAAAATGCTTGGTCAGACCCCGTTTACTTTGACAACCCTGGATTTGACCAAGACGTGAGTGGAATTCTTGAGTTAAGCATCCGGATAGCTAATAGGGCACTCAGCTCTTCTGGGACGACGATGGAAAAGTTTACCTCTCCACAACAGTGCGCATGGGTAAGCGCACGCCAGGACTGAAGTTGAAGGACTTTGCCATCCATATTTCAGAGATCGATCTCGCCACAGGGAGGACATTGACTCCGCCGCAAGTGATCCGTGAATCTCCTCACGGCATCGCTGAAGGCTCGCACATCATGCGCAAGGGGAAGTACTACTACCTACTCACGGCCGAGGGCGGCACGGAGGCCGGTCATCAAGAATGGGTTCTCAGAAGTGAGGTGGGTCCCTATGGGCCGTGGGAGGGGCAGGGTAAGGCTTTGTGGTACAACGGGCCCGACGAGGAGGTCCAGAGGACTGGCCACTGCGACATCTTCGAGGATGACCGCGGAAGATGGTGGGCTGTGATGCTGGGAGTTCGCCCCGTTAAGTTCGGGCACAAGTACATCGAGCCTCAAATGGGTCGAGAGACCTTCCTGGTTCGAGTTGACTGGGAGGATGACTGGCCCATTTTCAATCAAGGCCGAAACATCACACTTCAGACCGTTGGCAGGGAGCCGGTCCAGAAGGTTGCGGTTGCGGATGAGAATGGTTTCAAGTGGAAGGCGGATCTATCCAAGTCCTCTCTTGAGCTTGGATGGTACCATAAGAGTGAGCTGACTTCCAAGGCTGCCCTCGAATAAGCACAGCTAACAGTCCTAAGACACCCCGGTCAAGCCCTGCCACAGCCTGACCGAGCGTCCAGGCAAATTGAGACTTTACGGAAACTGCTTCGACCTCAACAGTCCCGAGTCACCTGCAATGTTATTGAGGAAGCAGTCGTCCTACAATGAGATTTTCAGTGCAAGAATGCTTTTCAGGCCCAGCAGAGCGGGATATGAGTCTGGTGTCACTGTATGGTGGAGCCAGTATTCCTATGCCACCATTGGTATCTGTGCAGTGCAACCAGAAGATGGAGGAGAGGCTGTTCCTACCATCATCGCCAGAGAGCCAACAGGCAGGATCAACGACCTCAAGGTAAAGGGCCCCATACCGCCAGCCTGGCTCACTGCTAACTAAGACAGCTCACGCGTCCACTGATGGGGGATGGTGCTTCCTTGAAATCCGTCCTAGATTTGGATCAACCAGTGCAGCTGGTTATTATGACTAAGCCCACCGAGTACGAGATGAGTCTCTCCGCTGGGGAGGTAACCGTAAAGATCTCCTTCACATCCGAGGCCTTGACCGTGTTCCCTCCAGTTGGTGGTGCTTTTTGCGGCGTCATGTATGGTGTGTATTCTTTCGGCCGAAATGAGCCGGTGTTAGATCCCTCCGACTTTACCGACATCGAAATCATCAATACGGAGACGTAGATAGTGTGTTGCAGCTTAGAACGGCCCCCGTTACCAGAAAAGTAGGCATAAGAGCTGCTGCCAACCCCAATAAAGTTTCTCAATCTCTAGGGTATATGTGTTTTTGTCCCTCCCTACACAAGTCTTATCAGACAATTGATTCGAATGCTGGTTTGATGTGCGATCTTACGTCCAAAGTTACAAGTTTCCACGCGGGCTTCACCGTCTTCCGTCAACATTAACCTACCGAGTATCTTACATCTAACTATACATGTTAACATTTCAATTGAAACGACGGGCTGGGAAATTCTTTGGCCACAAGAACCTTGGGAAACCGTCCCGTCTCTGCCTGGATTGCGGCAGCCTTTTACCAAGACAAGCAAGAGCAGCTCACCACGCAACCTCTTTCTTCGGACTCGCTGATCTCGGTATAACATTCCATGTCCTTTATGAGCCGCAACTGCTGCCTGTGTTCTCAGGGCCTTCCCTCGTCAAGTATGACGACAGCTTCAACCTATAGTAAACCAGTTATGCTCCGGTAGTGCTATCATATCGCGTAGCGAGCTGGGGCTGAGTTCGCCGTTAGTGTAACGTCAGATGAGTGAACGGTGCAAGATTCGGGTTGTCAAACCGAGGACCATTCAAGTGTGATGTATGATGCATATTTTCTCACAGTCCAAATTCGCTCAGTAACATCGAGTTGTTCTCCTTACCTACAAAATCCATCGAGGCTCCGCCAAGCCCGCTCTCGGTCACGGGGCGCGAACATGGTCTGTTCCTTCACCAAAGATAACCTCGCCAGATTTATCCTCACAGGCTGCACCCAGTCTACTTCCAAGGAACCTCCGCAGTAATATGCGCTGACTTTCCTAATCTGGACGTATCTTACCACATCGCCAGCGTATCCTCTCCGTAACAGTTTGCCGCCAACTTCGCCGCCCAGGACCGTTCGCCAGGCATGCTTGTTAACATGTCAGTTACCTCCCCGAGCCGGTAAGTTGCGCGGGTGCAGACCTGGACGACTTATGTCAGGGCTTAGTGATCAACATCTCCGGCACGATGATTACACAGATATACCTTTGCTACCGCTGAGGTCACGGCGACGATTGACCAGGGGTGATCGTTAACACCAACACCAGAGTGCGTACGAACATGCATGTTCTGGTTCTGGGCGGATATAGCGCGACCAAGGCGGCGATATTTCGTTTTTTGAAGGCGGTGACTGACGACGTCATCGTGTCGGAGGCGCGGGTGGATTCAATTCATCCTGGTGCAATGCAGTCGGCCGCGTTGGCTAAGTCGGGACTTAAGCGACATATGACAAATGTAAGGCTGGCCACAGGTTCTGTAGTGTGGAGGACTTCAGAAGAGGCTTCTTCACCGAATGGTTGGCTTACATAGGTGAAGTGGAATGTGGAAGAGTTGTCTTCGTGAAAGGATGCGATGCTTGAGGAGGACCTCTTAAGGAGCAGTGTCAGAGAGGCCTGGATTTAGGGTGAAAGTGTCTATGACGGCGTATTTTGGTTCTCGTCAGCAGGTGCTTGCACCGTAAAAGCATAAAGCCGAGCCGCGATGGCCAATGTTCAAGTTTGAAGTCATCACCGAGATCAGGAACGTGATCCAATTATGAAGTAAGGCGGTCAAAGAAAGTAGATTCTACATGTAGAAAAAGCCAACGAATTCGCATATCTTCCCCAGTCCCCGTAACTCTCGGATCACTCTCCCTTTGGCCGGAGGCAAGGAACGGCCCTGTTCACTCCACAGAGGCAGCTGCCAAACAAACATCTGCATGATGCACTGCTGTTGGCACGCTCCACCAGTTGGCGGGCAGCTTCTGTCCCCGGTCCAAACCCCAAACTCTGAACTTGCATTGCTCGCTACATGGTAGATGTTCCCCCGTCCTTTTCCTTTCCTCTGTGCCCCATCCACATTGAGTTTGTCCCCCTCCCCCCACTCTATAGACCCTTCGCCTTCCTCATGTTTTCTCCACGTTTCGGGGGAAAGGATATGGAAGCCAAGACACGGACGAACGCCCGTCCCTCAGATGACCCAAGATGGAGACGATGCTAACGGATGATGATCGGTCAGCGCCACGATCGAAGGCAGACGCACTAAGCTATTGGGTCGGCGCTTGGCAACGCTATCAGGTGACCGCAATTCAGGGACATGGAAGGCAGCTTCTGCCTTTCATGCTTTTAAGGTTCTAATGCATGCTATTGGACGCTGCTAACGATAATTCGAATGGGTTGCCGAGAAGCACCTAGGAATCAGGTCCTAGCATGGATACGAACCAGACAGTGCCTCCAACTTCGTGTACGTCACCTCTTTATGGCAGTAGCTGACGTGGATGTACCTCTATTTTGATGTGCATTTCTATGGGAGGGACGAAGGACAACCGTATTTATCCCCTTTCTGCTCCTTGTTCCTTTCTACATGATAGCTGCACCTTCCGCAGCTGTACCCCACCGCGTGCACAACAAACTAGCCAAATTATTGGAACATTGTAAGTGAACATAGAACTCGTAAAACCATCCAATCAGACCGTGTAGCGGAAAAAGGTAGCGTTGTCGCCCTTGTGGCGCTCAGCGGCCTTCTCCTCGGCTGTGTACTGGGAGGGGTCCTTGTACTCGCGGTCCCTGCGGGCATTCTCACGGCGCAGATACAAGGTCATGAAGATGGAGAGACACATGGACATGGTCAATGTTGATAGCAGCGTGCCGTGGCCGGGGTAGTACCGAGGCTTGTCCTTGGCCTGGTAGAGGAACCCAGCAATGGCACCACCAAGGTTACCGAAGCCTGCATCATATTAGTGCCTGAGATTTATGCATGGGGGGTTTGCGAGATGATTGTTGACTAACCGACGTGCATGGCAATACCAACACCTCGCTTGACAGAGCCTCCAATGTTGTTGCCGTTCCATGCGACTCCCTGAGGGACGTTGGGGTAGATGCCAGAGGCAGCAAAAAAGCAGCCGGCATACTTGACACCGTTGCTCTGGGAAGAAAGCAGCATTATGAAGCCAGCCATCCTGAAGACCCAAGTTAGTCTGTGGTAGCTTATGAGGCAAGTGCAGGGGATGACGTACGCAACCAGGCAAAAGAAGATCATGTAGATACCGCGCTGGCGGTGACGATCAGCCAGCCAGCCACCGCCAATGCAGCAGACACAGGCGACTATGTACGGGGGTACAGTCATCAACTGGGCCGTCTCATTGGTGTATCCGAGTCCACTGACGATGGTGGGAAGGAAGAGCGAGTAGGAGTAGAGAGGAGTATAGATTCCAATAGTAATAAGCTATAATATCATTAGTATCCTAGAGCTTAATACCGCACATCTTGCCGTAGTCAAGACTCACCATGTGAACCCAGATCTTCCAGTCTTTCATGGCGTCCTTGAAATAGACCATGCTGAACTCATCGGCAAGGGCGGAGCGATCCTGCTCGAGACGACGGGTAACCTCCTCCTTCTCACTAACAGTGAGGAACTTGGCAGTAGCAGGGTAGTCGTTCATGACAAAGAAGGCAGTAATGGCTGGGGAAAAGGAATGCGATGTTAGTGCTGAGCCACCGAGTGTGAAGCTTGATACGGGTTGCCAACTCACCAACAGCGAGAGTAAGGATGCCCTCGAGTATGAAGATCCAAGCCCAGCCAGGTCTGCCTCCGATACCGTCCATCTCGACAATACCTCGGGCAAGGAGACCTCCGAAAGCACCGGCAGCCGTGGCAGCAGAGAAGAAAATAGCCATTCGAAGACCACACTCGTGACGTCGGTACCACATGGTGATGCTGGAGAAGAGAACAGAAGGGGTCAGGTAATTGCGCGATGACAACATGGTGCAGGATGATGAGTACTCACTAGTAAGTGATACCGGGGAATAAACCACCCTCAGCAAGACCAAGGGCCATACGAGCGGCGAGAAGTCCCGGGTAGTTGTGGACGAGACCCATGAGAGTGCAGCAGATGCCCCAAGCGATCATTATAGAAGGGATCCAGATGGAGGGGCGGAAGCGCTTCATGGCCAGGTTCGAGGGAATCTCGGCGGCGACATACCAGGGGAAGAAGACGGACAGAGCGACGTTGTAATCGAGACCCTTCATGCCGAGATCCGCCTCAAGACCAGCAAGACGGGCATTGCCAATGTTGGTGCGGTCCAGGAAGGACAGCAGATACAAAAGGGCAAGGAAAGGAATCAGAGTCCAGTCGATCTTTCGAATCAGTCTCTTGGTGGCGGCCTGGTCGAAACCACTTCTATCGGGGTCACTCGCATATTCGACCTCGATAGAGGGGTCGGCGGCAACGTCCGCCTTGACATCCTTCTCGGAGTTTGACATGTTGGCTGTGCACGATGTGCAGGTAGGTTCGACGTAGTCGTTGTTCCGGTCAAGGTGAAGTTCGAAGAGAGAGGCGGCGGAGAAGGAAACGGGGGCCCAACAGGAGAATAAATAATACCCAGAACTTGGCTTTTTGTCTTGGAAGAGGGATGGTTGGGTGGTGGGAGACAGCCGACACCAAAAAGTCGATGAGTGTCTCTGGTGAGAGTGAGAAGCCGATGGGGGTGAGACTCGGAACCGATCAAGGCAAAACGAGGTTGGAGGGGCGAGAGCGAAGCTGACTGGCGTTGCTGCGAGTAGCCGGTGTTAGTGTCCCAATAAATTGTGTCGCACGTGTCGTTTCTTCCTTTTTCCTTTTGTTTTTTTGGTTGGATTCGCGCTGGGACTGAGGTCTAAAATGTTTCCGTCGTTCTCATGCCAATTCGATGGAGTTAGGCTGAGTGAAGGGAGCAAGAGCGGTCCAATTGCAGGTGCAAGAGCGTGAAGGGCCAGGCATGAGCAAGAGGAACAAGGAAGGGGAAAGG
>JAIMZG010000287.1:0-20777 GCA_020466075.1 Colletotrichum coccodes | reverse complement strand
ATAGTATTGAATAACTGTAAAACAGCCTCCATTTGCCAAAGTTATGGGGGTTGAGAAAAAAAGATGTGTAGGAGTGAAAACGCGACGTGACGCGTAGTGGTGGGTCTGTCCAGAGACTTTTGACACCCCACTGTACTGTGTTGCTAGGAAGTCACTTCCTTGGTACGTGCACTTAAGTATCTTAGGAAGTTTGAACTCAGGCGGCTTGAACTCAATAAAATGGCTTTCATATTCGTCGACGAGGAGGAGGCGATTGACTGCCTTTTGTATGTTACTTTGAATAACGATCAAAGCAAGGGACCCAATCTAGGTCTCTTTCGTTTGTTCTATATCCCTTTTCAGATGTTACAATAACCCAGTAGCGTGGGAAACCTGATTCAGTGTATCAGGTCCAGAGGTGATATTGGCCTGCGACAATGATGTATGGCGGGATGCTGTAGCTCCAGCCGTATAGGACATACATCTGTTGAGGCAAATGGGCACTTTGTGACCCGTGGAAATCACCACGAAATCGCCCCATGTTTGGGGAGATTTCACCAATCAATAACTAGGATCTCCTCAGGATTTCACCGGACCACCACCGGCAAGAGAAATGTAGAAAAGGGGCTTTCGCAGGATTTCCTCACAGACATAATCAGAACACAATATACACAATTAACTAATATATATAATTTAACAATTAACAGTCTGATAAGCACTAACTATGTGCAATAACTACGATGTATTAATTCTATCAGTTTAGACGATTTAAATTAACAATGTAGTTAATAAGAGAATTAAAGGCCTAACTGCTACAACAAATAAGCCTTGCAAAGCCTACAGATTGGCCTTTATAGATGAATACTTCCAGGGCCAGGCTGCAAACTACGACCTGTGGGACCAAATTGACCTGGACGCAGAGGTCTAGAGGGCCCGGCTGGAAAGACTGGTTCCGCCGGCCTTTACGGACTTCAGGAAGAAGGCCGTGATATCCACTGGTATGACTACCCGGTAATTATCGATCACGCCGACGGCCGAGGAAGAAGGACATTCCACCAAAACAGCCACGTCCATATTATTTAATAAAGTTCAAAGCTTATTACTTACTGACCAGAGGTATATTATAGCTAGTAAGCAGTTAACTAGCTATTTCTTTTATACTAGTAATCCTAGAAGGAAATAATTTGGCACCCAGGTCAAGAATATACATAACAAGCTTCTGTTCTTTAAGTAATATTAAATCCTATAAGTCTACTGTAGTGTTGTATTGAGATGGTATGCCCTTTAATTGCGTTGCTAATGTTGAATGTGGGACGGAGTAGATCTTAGCTGCAGACTAGATGCTAAGATCTGGGGTGTTTTTTGATAGCTTGGACTGCTAGGATCAATTGAGCTTCTTTGCTTGATGACGGCATTCTGTTTCGTGGCCAGACGCGTATTGAAAAGTGTGAAGTTGTCGTAGTTGCGGGTTCGTGCCCAGCTCGCTTGTCTGTCCAGCTCGCTTATCAACCACGTTGAGTACAGTAAAAATTTTAACATTAAACTTCGACATCAAAACCTTTATAGCTTAAGAACACCATGGCAGCTGAGCAAAGAGCAGCAAAGACCGTCGCCCTCGTGACCGGAGCGAACCAGCGAATCGGCGCAGCCATTTCCAAGATACTGGCTTCGAAATCTTACAATATCATGTAATTATGGCGGCAGGTATGAAGATGCTGTGAAGTCGGCAGCTGCGTAGTTGCAGAAGGAGTCCCTCTCGGTGGCAGCGATGCTGTTGGACTTGTCTTTGGACGCCTCAATCGATGCTGCCATTCAGCATATCGAAATGTGAGCATTTACGCAAGGCTTCAAAGGGAAATAAATAATTCTAAGCAACAATATCAGGCGCTTTGGCCATCTCAACGTTCTCGTAAGCAATGCCGGTATTGCCAGGACTCAACCAACGCCCGGTCAAGGACAGAGGTCGGTGTATCAATAAATTTTCTACACGAACGTCATAGGCACCATGTGCGTGACAGAAAGCTCCTACCATTACTCGCTAAGTCCCAGCAGATCAGACGAGTCGTCTTCCTCTCCTCGGGCGCCGGCAGCCTGACGCTGTGGTCGACGCCTGTGAGCGCAACCAGAAAGTCCAAGGCGCCAGCGTATGCAGTGAGAAAGAAGGCAGTCAACGCCCTCTGCGTCTAGTACGCCGTCGCCTACGATGAACACAGGAGCTGGAAATTTAACGCCTGCTGCCCGGGGTACTGCGCGACGAACCTGAATGGGTTTACTGGGACCAACACTCCTGAAGTAGGTGCCGGTATTGCTTGCCATCTTGCTACTGTTAGTGAAGACGGTCCTACGGGGACTTTTACCAACTATAAAGTAACTATTCCATGGTGAGACAGATGTGCTGTTGTCGGAGTTGTGTGCTAACATGTGTACATTTATCTGCGGAGAGGACCGCCGTTCAAAAGCATATAGGTAGCCTCTCCTCTATGAGCAAAGGTCTTCAACACAATCATACTGAAGACACACTACAAGTCTCACCAAAAATATGCCCCTATTCTCTGTCGTTCTACTTTACAATTCACAAAGTGTGAGCTTTTGACAAAGAACGTGACAAGGCTAAAGATTGAAAAGTATAGTTTAGATCCTGGCCCATCACGATCTTCAAAGTTTACTTTAACCAGCAGCAATAGCAATACATAGTCGGCTCAATAGCTCAGTCGTGTCATCGTTCGATTCATTTATCAACTAAACGACGAGGTATGGCTAGTCTACAGACTGTTGGCCGCCGCCCGCAGGCTCTGCAACACCACGTCTCCTAAGCCTCGTTCGTCGCCGAGAAGTGCACCTGATCGAGACGCACTGATGCAAGTAACGGAACCAGTACCCTCCGGAATGTGAAGTGAAACCGAAACCACAAGTGACGAAGCAGCACCGCAGACCTCTACCACTAGACCGCGTTACGACACGGACCAGAGGCAGCCTTTGGTAGCCACTCTAAAATTTGAGGGACGAAAAGCTATTCCACGATCCATTCGGACCGCCTCCAAGCGCAGAAAACCATGCGGGAGTGTAGCATCCAAATTTCTGACAAGCGTTTCCGACATGAAGTTGCCGTGTTGAGAAGCGCATGGTGCCCGCGTATAGAGCTGGCAACTCTAGACCCCGGAGTACCGTGCCATGAGAGACCGACTCGGGAAGCACCAGAAAGCTACAAAGGGTGATGGTAGATCCCAAAAGCTGCCAAAAAATCCGACGGGCATCGAGCGCGTTGGACCACGCACCCTTCCCGTAGAGGCTGCTGGCAGCCAGCCTCTTAGTAAGTTGTCATAGTTGTCAGTCATCGCCATCACCATCACCCCATAGATTTCCAACTGTCTCCGAGTAGAAACTTCAAAAGGAAATGCAATACTACTGTAGCGGACATTCGGCGGCGAGAAGCAGAGGACGTTTATATTACCTGTTGCGGGGTGTGACATCGCCAGCCCCCCTAATCCAGACTTGGAACAACCATGGAAGACGAAAATAAGGCTTGACAGCTCCAGACGGTCCAGAAAAGGCCTTGCCGTCTCCCAAATTTGTAGATGAGATGCATTGCTATTCCTGGACGCATCTTGGCTGAATATAGAGTGCCCGGAGGGAAGCCTTCCTTGCTATCCGTCGGCGCGACGTAGCTGCATCAGTAGGCAATTAGCGTTCTCCAATGTAAAGATTTTTAATCAAGTCGAAGGCCAAAATAGTACATCTTGAGACATCGTATCCCAATACAGGGTGAAGATTCTCGCGATGTCCACTCCTGCTTACCCGAATGAAGGACATAGTGGTAAGCTTGTGGTAGCTGCTCCTCTTAGGTCGTTGAAGGGAATCTGGCGGACGTGACTTGCAACGGCACACCACTACGGACCTCTGAACAACGAGAGCCAAGGGAAAGTGTTCAGCCTCAATGACAGAGAAAGAGTTTTCGGGCCTGGACGTAAGAGGGAAGATGGACACGAGGTTTCAAAGTGAGGTATGGGTAGTTACCCCGTCGAACACAGATGGGCGCGGCTTGTGGGAGGGAGATTGTGTGGAAAGACCAGCGTGGTAGACAGAATTGAGTCTGCAAAACGGCCATCTGGCGGCCTCCAATAAACTTCACTCAATCTACTTCCCGTCGGTTCCGCGTCGAAGGACTTCGGTTTCCTCTCAGACAGAGACTCAGAAGCCGTAACATGAGAAGGCAAGTCTCAGGTAGCAGACCCAACCATGGTCGGCCCAACTCTGAGTCCCATAGACACTATGCGCGTCTATGCCGCTCCAGCTCGGAAGCTCATTAACCTCCGAGAGCCCAAAGGGTCGATCGCCCGTCCAAAAAATATCTCTCTCCACGGTTGTCTGCAGGTCCATGGCGCTCGAAAGGTTGACCCAGGGTGTGTTGGGAGGAGTGGCAAGGAGCCGCCCATCATCTGTCGAATACGGAAACGATAGCCATGAAATCCCCGCGCCTCTTAGTGCCTCGAATAACACTGCGGTTTCACCTTGAAAGAGGTTGCCTACTTACCTTTTTGTCATGCCGCCTGGAGCGGAGCCGCTGCAGTCTCGATGCGCTTGCCGCACCGAACATCTGAAGTGGGCTGATCGTGGGCCAACCGTCATCCGCAGGACCAGAATGCGCCCCAAATGACCCTCCTTTCGAGGGGAAGCTCCCCGCCGAGAACAGTTCGGGACTCTACGTTGTCTAGATAGAGTCGCCTGCATCTTGACAGCTCCCGAGTGCTTCAACAAAGTTTAGCCGACACGTGCGGGCAATATAGAATATTTCCTTTCCTCCGACCCCAGATCTCGAGCTCAGCTGTCAAGATTGAACTCAAGTGCCGTAGGCAGTTGGGGGTAGCAGTCGGTGTATCGTGAGGCTGCATGAGCAGCAGCATTATCCTAACGGGTGTCACCGTCGTAGGCCCGGGTGAGCCGCGTGCAACAGTCTTCTCATCCCGTGTGAATCGGTCAAAGCTGGTTCGAGAGCTGGTACGCAAGCCGACAGAAGTTCGCCATGGGAGGGGGTGACGGGGCTGACCTGACGTTGCAATGTTGAAGTAACATCGGGTCTGGCCGCCCGAGAACCCTCTGTGAGCATGGTCGCATGCGCTTGCTGCATTGCCCGCGGCTCGCAGGCGGTCCGGAGAACATGGTAGCCCCTCCAAGACGGCTCACCAACCATCACTCGTCAATTTTTCTGATGCCCGTCGGCCGGCCTCTTCAGCTGTGCTGCCGTACTAATCGTTGCGGCCTAGTCGGTAGTAATATGGCGTAGCTCCCAGATCAGCGGAGTGACGGGTCACGAGAGGGACTTTCGCCCTGGGAGAGTAGATCTTTTTCTGCAGTTCAACACGATGTGCAGCAGCCGCAAAAGAAACCCCGCAAACAGTCCACTTGGAAGACTCGGTGTTATGCCGGTCCCGAGAAGTCGGATGTGGACCTGCGCTGGAGTACATACGCCGTTTCTGTAATGTGCTGAAAAGCGAGCAACGGCACTCAACACTGCTTTCTCTCAAAATCCGAATTTGGATGAGAATCAATAAACAGACTCGCGGCCCGGCATTTCGGTAACTCGGCGCTAATGCGGTCCGAAGGAGCTCCGTCTTTGTCGACAGCAAGTTAAGAGTGCGACCTGCGGAGCATCCTCCCCTCGAATTGGAAGGGCGGTCCAGCTGCCGAAGCCCCAAGAAAAACGGCTTAATCTTGTGTTGGCTGAGTGTTCCAGAGACGACCCCTGGAATGGATTTGCAGCGGTGACACGATGCCCAAACCACGATGGATGAGGCACACCAGCACGGAACGGTTGCTCAACCCCAGTGCCAGGCCACGCCTGAAGGTTGGGGGCGTCCAGAGATCGACTAGACCATCCGTCATCACTTGACTGCGGACCGGTTCTGGTGATTGGGCGTGATAGCATCCATGGAGATGGATGCGCTGGTCCAGGCATAATGATCACAGGAACGGCAGCCAATGATGATGCGATCCCTTGCTGTTGAACTGTTGGTTGAGAGGATTCCGCGGCGGACTAGTCAAGCCAAGACGGCACGAGGACCTAAGCCATCGGGAGCCAGGGTTCTGTGCTCCGACCTTCGTATTCAACTGGGATGAAACTCTCAGTCAGGACACCCGCACCATAGAATAAACACCCGCTTGTGTCGGACCTTGTTCAACGACAAGGAGAGCAAAGTTAGGAAGTAACTGAAGGAAACGCAATGCAACGGGGAACTAAATAGACTTGCCGGAATCACTGATCATTGGCCGTCCCCCTCTCAGGTCTTGACGGTATCCGTGCTTGCCACGTGGTTGCGAAGGGCGAACGGAAACAAGTCCTGTCGAGCTGGTAGACGACGGATCGAAAAAAAAAAAAAAAAAAAAAAACAGGAGAGGACCGTAACGGCTATCCACTTGGCTGTATGCAGTAGGTGACGAGACGGAAGTGTGACATTGGGGAGACGCTACAGGCAGAGCCGTACGTCAGGATTGGACGCCTTGGCCGTAAAAAGGACCCAACGTATCCGGAAGCAGGTGTCGTGTTGCTTTGTCGTAGCTGAACGATGACCCTGCGTCAGGGCTGGGCTGTTAGCCTTCGGGTGCTCCAGATGCCAGGGAACTCATGCCAGGTGAAGGTGCGGTCATCAGCATCGGTGAGTTGAGTGGCAGACCCAAGACGAACATCGAGTTGATCTTGAGTGGTTTGAGCTGCACAGCGCTGACCGGGCGCGGTTGTTGACTAACAGGTCTGAATTTGTGGTGTTGGGGCTTGGAGCAATATGAAGGTGTGGATGAGTTGGGGTAGAACAAGGGAGGCCCATTGGTTCGTGGAGGAAGCGACTGTGGCAAAGCCACGAATGAGAGCGAAGACGCATCAGATCTTTCCATCTTGGAGGAGTTTCGGACCGACGACCGTTATGGGCATGGCGCCACGCGCGACGCCGTGCCTTAATCAGGCTAAATACCTCGTGGCACCTTGAGCAACCTAAATTGGTGGCGCCATCCTAGCCTGGGTTTGCCTTCGCCCACCAAAGGTGACGAGAGGCCGGCTGGACGACTTCTTCTGCTTGGGCAGATCCGGCAGAGGATATGTGCCATGTTGCGGCGATGGCTTGCCGTACACGACAACCCCGGACAAACACGTCATGACGTCGTCGTTGATGAAAGGCCAAATTCCCAAGATGAAAGTTGGGTGGTGTGTGTGGCCACCAGACAGTCGTAGGGACGCCGACTGTGGAAGTAGGCAGCATCCATTCTTCCAACCATGGGTGGTCTGGGCCGCTTCATAGAGCAAGCTCAACCTCGAAGTCTGGTAGCGAGAGTGTCCGCGGCATAGTCCAGCATCGAGCCGCCCTGCTTCATGCATGGGCCCTAAGATGTCCAGGTCTCTGTGCCGGGGTTTGGTCCCTGGACAACCGGTGAGTAAAGCACACCACAGCAGGATTGGCATAGCAGCCCGAGGGCCAGGCTCGCTGAAGAGAACGCTCCTGTGTCTCGAACAGTGCCCCGGTGTGCATCCGTTCCAAAGCAAGGGGCTGCGCGCCAGAGACGTTGTGTGGTACTCGCAGATTTGATTGCTGATTGCACGTACCATCAATAGTTCTCCAAAGCGACCCACTCGCACTTGAAGTATTCGCAACTTGCACTGGCCCAACTGCTCCAATTTCCGCCGTTCTTCAACGCTCCAGGCCAGGTCAGGAGGGGACCGAACTTTGGGTTTTGGGGTTGCAGACCCTCGCCCTCTGGTGCCAACCTTGGTCTCTGGGGGGGATGTCAAGGATATTCCTGGCCATGGGCAGAAAGAATCCAGTCCCAATTTGCCGGGTGATGACCATGGCCTTTATGCGTGCAGAATGGCGTATGGCTTCTTTGGGACCTGCCATTTCAAGTCGGCAGCAGTGCGTGAAAAGCAGGCGACGAATCGTGAGAGCGACGTGAGGTCAGCACCGAGGACATCGTAAAAATTCGGCTTTATCCCTACGCGGCGTAACTCTCGGGGAGGGCCGAGTCGGAATCTAGTGTGTGTGTAGATGCGTGTCTGGGTGTGTGTGTGGGGAGGGGGAGGGGGAGGCGGGATGGCTGCGACCAGGTGCGGGAGGTGAGGAGAAACATCCATTGCTCCGCATGTGCGGAGAAGTGACGGAGGTAGTTGAGTGGGCCGGATCAGAGTGACCGTTTTTCCAAACTTGGAGGCATCCCAAGTCCTGCACCGTGAGGGTGATGGTGAGATTAGTGTGGTAGCCTGCAGAAGCCCATCTAAGGGAAAAGCGAGCCAGTTGAGATGGATGACGAAGGTCAAGTAGAAAGTGCCTTGCGTACGGTCTGCGAGGTCCCCACGACTCTTATTGGTCGAGTTTTGAGTTTCTCCAATCCATCACAAGTGAATGCCTCAACGTTCACTCGGTCTTGGATCCTCGTCGAATTCTCAGGGGGCCGGAGCGTGCGCGGCCATTGACACCGGTCTCTGCTTGAGACAGTTCGTTGCAGATATGGTCGACAAGGGCAGACGAAACGACTCGAACGGCGCCGTGGTTGAGAATAGAGGCGGGATGCATGTATCCCTTTTTGGGCGCTGGACAGAAGTTTCGAGGGCGGCAGGCCCCTTACAGGCGCCTTAGCTGATATTAAGTCGACACCATCAACGAAGAACAGGGTGCTGACTCTGAGTCTCCGGGGACAAATGTTTGCTGGGGTTGATAGGGCCCTGACTGTGACTGGATGCTGGGGAGCTTCCCGTGCTTTCGTGGTGAAGAAGAGCTCGGAGAAGTAGGGATGGCCTGGAAGTGGTCGGCAGTAACGCCTGCGGAACCCGAGCTGAGACTCCAAAGCTGTCCGTCCGTCCTGGTCCATGTCTTGGAGTGTCAAACAGGCGTATTGGCTCGGTTGAACAGGGCCGATGTTTGGAAACCGTAATTTGGGGGCCTTAATGGCGTTGTCAGGCAGATGACATTGCGAGAGTGTTCGATGAGCACTGCTTCATGATGTCTGGGCATGGTCTGGCATTGTGCCCTTTCTGAAAGTCGACATGATCGGCTCAACGTAGGGCTACTCGGATGGCTGACAACTCGGCAATGGTCGCGATGCTTGTTGGTCATGCAAGAAGCGATGGACTTTCCCATCCGGCCATTCTTTTCTATTATGCCTAAAGAGTGCTCGATGTCAAGCTGACAGAAAGCAAAACCTCTAAAAGTCTGCTCACGTCTGTTGGGGAGTCATTACCTTCGGCCTCTCCTGGAATACGCGCTGGCTGCGTTCGGGCACTTTCATGCTAGGTCGGGGGGTAAAGGCAATCTTACAGGGAGTGACTGCAAACTCTTGCCTGCCCCGGGCTCGAGTCCACTCAAATCACTCCAGTCTGGAAGCTGAAGGCGGCGTGGAGGACTGCTGAGACTGTTTGAACAATGCACTGCGAAAAGTCAGACAACCGTCAACCAACTCAGCCTACTCGAACGCCGGCGTAGATTCATGGGATAGATGCCTGAGCCTCGGAGTGGATCTTCCGCGTGACTGGTAACAATCAAATTAACTCGGTGTCAATCGACCTGCCAAAACCTCCCCGAGGTCAACCATCTCGCCCGGCTCATCTCATCCCCATCCCATCCCGTCCCATGCACAAATCATCCTCACCGTCGGATTCGCCTGCACACATCTCCGCATTATCCTACCATACATACCCCTGTCTTTTTCATTTGTTCGGACGGAACTTGCGCTGCCATGTACCGGCGGCACCCAGCACCTGCGTCAAAACCTGGAGAGTGCAGGTTGGGGTAACGAGACAACTCATTTCCTCGGTGCATTCGTGGCGCAGGGCGACATGCAGCAAAGTCGCAGACAAAACGACGAGAAGCCGCCCTCCCATGGGTGCAATCTGACGCCACCCGTCCACAAGCCAAGTTCACCGTCCGCTTGCCTTAGCGCAAACTCCAGGATAAGCTACCATGCCATCCATCGTCACCGTGGCCGAGAGGCAAACCAGACACCAACCCAAACGGTCTTCCTCCCCACGCCCTAGGCTCCCGTTTGGGCCAGATTCTGGCAATGCAGTCGATGAGAATCCGGGGTTCTACAGGGAAGTCCTCGCTTCCCTTGTGCCGTCTCTTAACCAGTGCATCTGTTGTCACACCCGACGCATCAAGGGCGCGCATGGCCGTCATTATGCTGTTCGACTGGCCAACAAATCTCACCACGGGGCGTCTCTCGCTCATGACATACGGCCTGAGCCTACCGATGCTGTCGTCCTAGGCGATGTGCCTCGGCCACCAAGCCCGTCGTGCTCATCAGGAAGCTCGCCGCTGTCACCATCGCCGTGCCTCCATAAAAGCATAACTGCAGGCATATATAGCTTCTCGACGCTCGACGTCGTTCCGAGACGCTGGCCCTGTCCGCGTCTGCTGTTTACGCTGTGGAGAGGAACCGCAGAACCCGGCATGTACTTATATCGGCCTCTCGATATAGGGACGAGAATGGCGCTAACAGTGGCGGGCGCCGGGCGAGCCAGAGTCTTGCGCCAGAGAGAGGCTGCGTGGCCGACGTTGTGAAGGACCAACCAGACCTGACGGCGGACGAAGAAGGATGGGGTCCGAACAACGGTCTGCGTTTTTCGGCGGCACTCCGACCGAACAAGAAGAAGCCAAGACGCCTTCCGCCAAGCCGAATGGCATTATTGGCCAGGATGGCACAGTCCATCGAGGCAGGCTTGCTGCTGCCAACCCACTTGGGGCCGCGCTGGTGGAGGTCTGGAGACGAGCCTGAAGACTGGAGAAGTCGAAGGGGAAGCGAGACTCGAAGAGACGATTCCCCATCTCTTCACCCCCTCACCCCCCAAACTGTGCCGCACCAACCACCCCCGGTCCGCCCCGAGTCCTTACACTTCACACCACCCACGCTACCTCCGGCCGTCGTCGTCTTGACCCAAAGCAACAAAGTCGAGCGAGTGTCGTGACTATTGTCCCGAGGCAGACCCAGAGAGGAGCCGAGAGGCCAAAGGAACAGTGCGGAGTCCGTCCCGGTGGGTGGGAAAAGGTTTGATGACTGCCCACGCTGCCTGCCACCGCCATGTCATACTTCTCGTTTTTTGGGGGCCGGAACCTCGTTCGTCACCTTCACTGGGCTGTCTTGTTCACGCTCTCACCTTCGTCTCCTCTCGACGATCGGCCGCGCGAATCTAACGTTGGGCCACATATTTCTCCATTGGACTAAACCACGGCAAGATCACCAACCCCAGAAGGGGAGGGGATGAGCCTGCGGTTCTAGACCGGCGCAGCATCTTGACTCTTGAACATGTGGCCCTGATGCCGCTGTTCTCCACCCTCTCACCCGTAAATGGCCGCCCGTCGCCAGTTTTTCTCTCGTTGCTGTTCGTTGCTCCTCACCATGCCATCGCCCATCGACTGTTGGACCCCTGTTCCCCTCATTGCAACCCTGCCCCGTCTTCACGTCTTATTATGTACAAGCGGCCCATATAATACCTAAGCCCGAGGAGCCACAAAGTCACCATTTCGCTTCTTCCCCCCCTTCGAGAACCAGACGCGCCCTCGGTACGTCTGTACGTCTGTCTGTACATGCGTTGCCGGACTGGTCCTTATTTTGCCTTCTCGAATCGTTCGCGCATATCCGTACCTACATCTGTTCCCTCCGCCGCCTCTCACCACCCATCCTCCGCTACCTCTCGCCCTCCGTCTCTCTGTGTGTTATATTCACCACTCTAAATGCCATGGTCTATGCCACCTAACCACACGCGAATCAACTGAGCCATCCAGTCGACGGCCAACTCTACCGCCACACCTTCTCGCGGTGGCTCTATTGTACATGCGCGCCAAGCGTCTGTTTCCAGGCGACTTTCCAAACGGACCAAGAAGGGGAGGAGAAGAGACTCAAAAGAGGAATTCGAAGCTAGCAGTCCCAGCGAGTACCGGTCTCAGAGCCGACGCCATCAATTAAGTTCGGGACTCGGTCGCCCTTCTGGAGCCTCCGAGTCACCTCGAGGTTGCCACTGGACATTCTTCAGCCATAAAAGACCGTGTTGCTTTCGGCCCCCGCATAAGTCAACACGAAAGAAGTAGGGACGACTTTCAAAACGGTTCACACGATAGGAAGCTTCTCGACGACCAAAGCCGGCATCAAAGAGCCTCGAATGACAGGAAAGAAACCCAAGAGCCAAGGTGAGTCTTCTTGACCTAATGTTTCGTCTCTCTGGAGCTTCTATCGCTCGATCCTCTTCGCCACGCCATGCTGCCAGGCTCCTGCGGCCCCCCTTGTCACCTGTACCGTCTTTCCTGGCCAGCAGGCCGTCTGCTCCAACCCCGCCATTGCTGGTATTGTTGGTTATTACTGTGCCGCTCTCCGACGACGTTGCAGATCCTGTGTCCATGTTTTGCTTCCTAGTCTGCCACATATTATTATGCTCCTCGCCCGCCCCCTTTTTGACTCTGCCCATTCACACACTCGACCACTCCAGCCCGCCCCGGCACCGCTGACCGAGTGAAGCAGGAGCAATATCGCATTACTGTGCGCACCCGCACCGATCCTGGCCACGGAACAGCAAGTCTGAACATAGACGCATGTCGGCGGTTCCTATCTTGGGGAACTGAGGTTGTCAACGCCCGACTCTGTAACTGACCCGCAACCCAGAGCTTCTTGCAATTGTTCGAGCAAGGACGAAATCCGCATCCCTCGGTATTGCATGAGCAAAGACAGTCAGTTACTCGCGGTTCGAGTAACACCTTCATCATTCAGCCAATACACCAACGTCAACGGGCTTGGTCCCAGCACGCGGACGACAAGATGTTGTCCAACCCGCTCCATCGATTCTCGCCATATCACGGCATGCAGTCGAACACCCTCTTTTCCAACATCCACGTCCCAAACGGCCATCCTCACGCGAACGGACTTGACCCGCTTGCCCCGAATTCACACTATGCGCTGCAACAACTTCAACAGCACGTAGGAGTGCACGGCAACCCCCATCTAGCTCGCGGAGCACCTCAATCGAAGCATCGGCAACATCCATATGGCCCCGCTGCCCGATCGTCCAGCACCTCTGGGCCCATTCGAAGGAGGATTAGTCGCGCTTGCGATCAATGCAACCAGCTTCGTACGAAATGCGACGGGCAGCACCCTTGCGCCCACTGCGTAGGTGAGCATATGTTGCGCAGGGTTGCAAGCCTTCTGGGGCTTATTTGACTAACACGGCCGCAGAATTCGGGCTGGGCTGCGAGTACATCCGCGAGAGGAAGAAGAGAGGCAAGGCGTCTCGGAAGGACCTCGCGGCGCAAGCTGCTGCACAAGCCGCGGCAGGAGGGGCAGTTCAGGGTCATACCTCGCCCGTCGACGATAACGGCTACCCGTCGGAGCAATCCGAAACCATCAGCGGCAAACCCGGACAGCCGCTGGGCAGCGACTCGCAACAAACCCACGGCGGAAAGGTCATGGATGACCTGAGCGACGATGCCATGCAACACAGCCAGAGGACAGGCTCACTCGACAGCTTAGGGGATTTGGCCGGCCACCCGGCCCACTTGTCAACTCATCACGGCATGGATAGGGACCATCTGGAGAGCCCGACGACGCTGGATATGAACGGCTACGGCGGCGTTCACGGGGGGTACGACAGGCAGGGCCTAGGTGCACACATGATGGCAGGGCCAGCCCACGCAGCGTACGCTCCGAACCAAGGTGGCTTGTCGGCGTATCCGGAGATACCGTACGCCATGCAGACCCAGAGCCCGACAGCGTATACCAACGGCGCGCCATTCCGGATCGCCGCCAGCCCGATCAGCGCGTACCCCTTGGGAGGTGAACCGACCTCTCCGGAGTGGATATCGATGCCATCTCCGCCAGCACAGTACCAGTCTCAGATGCCCCCGAGCAGCTACGGCCACGCCGCTCAACAGCTGCGATATCCGGTGTTGCAGCCTTTGCTCCCCCATCTCGGGAGCCTTATCCCGCTCTCCCTGGCCTGCGACTTGATCGACCTCTACTTCTCCTCTTCATCATCGGCGCAGATGCACCCGATGTCGCCGTACGTCTTGGGATTCGTATTCCGAAAGAGATCGTTCCTCCACCCGAGCAAGCCGAGACAATGTCAGCCGGCTCTCCTGGCCAGCATTCTCTGGGTAGCAGCGCAAACCAGTGATGCTTCTTTCTTGACCAGCGTGCCATCAGCACGCGGGAAGATTTGCCAGAGATTGCTCGAGCTGACCGTCAGCTTGCTCAAACCACTCATCCACACTCCATCCGGCGACACGTCTCCCGTTACCAGCCCCGTCATCGACGGCGTGGCACTTGGCGGGCTGGGGGTCGCACTCCCCGGTTCAATCAGCATGGACGCGCTGACGGGGGAATCCGGACCTTTCGGTGCCGCCGGTACACTGGACGACGTGATCACCTATATCCACCTTGCGACGGTGGTTTCCGCAAGCGAGTACAAGGGCGCAAGCCTCCGGTGGTGGAACGCAGCCTGGTCGCTGGCTCGCGAGCTGAAGCTCGGTCGTGAATTACCGCCAACGCCCCTGTCCATGAGCCAACGTAATGGCCACGAGGCGGATGGCGACGCCGAGGGCGAGGATGAACTGGGCGGCAGCAGCCACCCAGGTGTCATCACGGAGGAAGAACGCGAGGAGCGTCGTCGGATATGGTGGCTCACATACATCGTTGACCGGCACCTAGCTCTCTGCTACAACCGGCCGTTGTTTTTACTCGACCTCGAATGCGCCGGTCTGCTGCAGCCGATGGACGATACCGCATGGCAGAACGGGGAATTTCGCCCTACCCACGTCACGACCGACCCGAGTCTCGGGGACGCCGCGACCGGCCAGCCCAACCGCGTACGTGGCCCGCACTTCGAATGTACAGGACATGGCATATTTGGGTACTTCCTGCCCTTGATGACCATCCTGGGAGAGATAGTGGACCTCCACCATGCGCGAAACCACCCGAGGTTTGGCGTCGGCTTCCGCTCTGCTCGCGAGTGGGATGACCAGGCCAGCGAAATCACCCGTCACCTCGAGGCATATGAGAAGAGCCTCAGGCGGTTCGAGCAACAACACCTCACACGACTCAACATGAACATGGACGACATGGGCGACGTGGTCAACCCGGAGAGCGTGGAGCATGGGCCGATTGCCGACATCGGCACCCCCTCCGTGCACTCGGTGCACACCAACGCCTCGAACCGCATGACGGAGAGCGACATCCAGACCAAGATCGTAATGGCCTACGGCACGCACGTCATGCACGTGCTGCACATCCTGCTCGCCGGCAAGTGGGACCCCATCAACCTCATCGACGACAACGACCTGTGGATCTCGTCTCAGGGGTTCATCACCGCCACGGGCCACGCCGTGTCGGCCGCCGAGGCCATCAACAACATTCTCGAGTTCGATCCCGGCCTGGAATTCATGCCTTTCTTCTTCGGCATCTATCTCTTGCAGGGGTCGTTCCTCTTGCTGCTGATCGCCGACAAACTCCAGCTCGAGGCGTCTCCCAGCGTCGTCAAGGCGTGTGAGACGATTGTCCGAGCCCACGAGGCCTGCGTCGTGACGCTCAACACGGAGTACCAGGTGAGCCTTTGCTACTAGTACCTTGCCCCCCTCTCTCATGGATGATGCTAACTCGACACCCAGCGCAACTTTAGCAAGGTCATGCGAAGTGCCCTGGCGCAGGTCCGGGGCCGAGTCCCGGAAGATCTCCACGAGCAGCACCAGCGCCGGCGGGAGCTGCTCGCCCTGTACCGCTGGACCGGCGACGGCACCGGACTGGCACTTTGAGGCAGATCTACGCGGGATTTCAAGGTGACGCGGGTGTCCCTTCAACGACCAGGATGCGAAAATCGTGCCTAGCACGACTCAATCGGGGGGGGGGGGGTACGGAAACAACAGGGATGCCTGTTTCTAGCCTCGTGAGACGGCGTTCTCAGTCGGGTGGGACACGATATCAAAAACGATGCGGGAAAGGACGGGCGACCGGGCCGGCGGGTTAGCGGGCTCAAAACATGAGGCTTCACCACAGCGGAGCGAGGCAAGGGCCGTGGGCAGGAGGGGAAACTCTTCTCGGCTTCGGGGGCTTCTGAGAAACGATGTCATGGCTTTGTGGTTTTATACCTTGGGTTGCTTTTTCTCTAGGGGCGTTTGGTCTTTTTCTTCTTCTTTTTTTCTTCTTCGTCACATTGGCTCTTGGTGTCTGACGAATGGGACGGATGGATGGTGGACGAGCGGACTTGGCGGAATTGGATTCTTGTAAACATTGACCTTTTGATGGATAAGCCGAATGAGATGTTGTGTCTATCGAACTGGTATGCGGCCTTGCCTTCTCCGAATAAAACAAAGGTCCGAAAATGAAGACTCGATTATAATCAAAAGATACTTGAACGATGTTAAATGATACGTTTTTGGTTTACTAGATCCGACCGATCATATGGTATCTGAGGCATCTCGCGTCTAGGTTTCTTGGACCCTGTCCTGCGCAGGACAATTCGATACAAACTTGGTGTGCAGGCCGGACCCCGTGGGCACATAAAAAGAGGTTCGCGGCGACAGCTTCCAGGTGGATCGAACGCGACACAAATGCCAATCTCCGTACATGTGATAGTAGACCGGTTCCCCCCAATCCCCAAGCGCCAAAGACATCTTTCCCTTGGGTGAAGCAACCCTTCATCAATCCAGGCCTGGAAGCCAGCCGTTACTGTTCAACGAACTCAGCCCGTCGAAATTAGGACTCTGGTTATCCTCGGATGGTTGCCGCTGCGGCTGCGGCATCCCGCCGCCGCCGCCGCCGCCGCCGTTATTCGCGCCGGAAAAAATCAAAATCTGATCGCCGGCGCCCGTCGGCAACCCCCCCGGGCCCACCGGCGGCGGCGGCGGCGGCGGCCATGTTCCACGCCTCGAAATTCTGATGCCACTTCGCCCCGTCGTTGAGAAACCAATCCTGGTCCAGCCCCTGGAAGACCTGGCCCGGCGAGACCTGTCGTCCGTTCGGCGCGTTGGGGCGGCTACTTCCTGACGGTGCGAGGTTGTTACCCTGCGGGTTGTTGCTCACTGCGTTGTAGCGTTGCTGCTGCTGTTGCTGCTGCTGACGGTGTTGTTGCTGTTGCTGACGGTGTTGTTGCTGTTGCTGTTGCTGTTGCTGTTGCTGATACGTCGGTATTGATTGCGACAGGCCAGCCTGCGACCATCCCCCGAGTGAGCCCTGCCCAATGCCGCCCATGCGGGCGGACCCTCCACCCCCGAGAAGCTGCCGCGAGGGCGGTCTCGCGCCGCTGATTTGCGCCAACGACGCGCTCGCCATCAGCAGGTCTGTCTGACTCGGCGTCACGTCTGGATCGCCCGAGTGCGGCTGGGCGTACTGGTTCAGCGGGCTGTACTGGTCCCCTGGGGTTCCCCCCGACGACGGGGACACGGGCTGATGCTGCGGCGGCGAGGGCGAGGTCGTGGTGTTGGAATGTGGCGACGGCACGTCGGCCGTGCTAAAGACGCCGTACTTCTCGTCCGTCCGCTGGAGCACGGCCGAGGCCTCCTCGGGGAGCTCGACGTTCCACTTGCGCGCGAGGACGCTGATGATGCTGAGGGTGCGGCGGGCGCAAAGCCAGTCCTCGGCGATCTCTTCGAGGTGCCTGACGCCGTGGATGATGTCGCGCTTGGCCGTCTTCTCAGGCAGGTTGAGCATGTGGATCGTGCAGGCGCTGTGGATCATGTAGACGGCGATGTTGCAGATCTGCCGCAGGTTCCACGTCTTTTTGTAGAGGCGCATCAGCTTGGAGATGGCGCCCGCGTTGGCGGTGCAGATGCGCCGCGGCGAGACGTGGGACGGGAGCGGGGAGGCCGCGGGGGTGTATTTCAGGAAGGGGCGGAAGAGGTGGATGTATTGGAGGTGGAAGAACATGCTGTGAACCAGTCAGTTGAGAATGGGGCCCGCACGAGCGATCAAATCTTACTGTACGAGGATCACGTTGGGCAGTTGGCCCTCCTTTGGTTCCAGCTCTTTGGGCAGCTCCTTGCGCCAATCTTCAAGCCTCCGGTGCAGCTCGCTCAGCTTCTTCAACTCGACGGACTTACCGCTCGAACGACCGATGTGGTTGGGATGGTAAAAGAACAGCAACAGATCGCTGCTAATCTCACACAGCTTGGACAGCTGCAGCCCCACGGCACGCGTCCTCGAGGGCTGCTTCGAGGTCTGGTCGAAGCCCGTGTCCGTGTACGGTGCCCAGAGCTCGGCGTCCTCGCCGGGAAAGACGTCGTACTTGGGCACGTTGTACGAGTTCTTTGGTATCTGCGGCAGTCTTCCCAGATAGTTGGACCAGGCCTTGTCGAAGAGGAAGCAGCCCCAAAAGGTCATCCGCCGCGCGTCGACGGCGTGCTCGCCTAGGTTCTCCTTGTCCGGGGACATGCCGCCGTCGTCAAAGTTGAGGCCGATGTCCTGGGCCATGCGGAAGGCCATGCCCGAGTACACCCAGCCCTTGGCCTCGCGGCCGCAGCCGGCCTCCCGGACGGACATGAGGGCGAGGGCCTGGACCGTCGTGAGCCGGGGGCGCTCGTACTCGTCGTTCTCGACGATGAGGCGCTTCGCCTCGGCGAAGAAGTGATCGCCCTTCGTCCGGCTGTCGCCCGGGGTGCCGTAGGCCCCCGTCACGCTCGTAAAGTGGCATCCGAGGGCCAGCATGGCGTTGACGAGTAGCGAAGAGCAGTAGATGGTGCCCTTGTGCTGCGACCCGTGCTTCCCCCTGAAGAAGTCTCGATAAAACAGCGTCTTGGATAGTGTCGTGAAGTAGGTGTAGTGCCAGTTGAAGTACATGTTCATAAGATGGGCGATGAGCTCCTTGTCCTGGGTGACCCGGGTCCAGCTGATGATGGGGTCTTCATTGGCGAAGTTCGCGTCCGACTCTGGCTCGTTGGCGTTGGCATCGCCAGAGTCGCCGAGGTAGATGAGGTGAGAGGTGCCCCCGATGAAGCGTACCGAGCCGTTCTCGAGGCGCAGCTCGCCCATCTTGCGGGCGAGCTCCCTCTCGCCCTCGATGGGCATGTCGTTGGTGTACCCGTCATCGCCGTTGTCGTTGTCTTCGGCCTCCTGGAGCATGTTCTCATGCTTCAGAATCTGTTCGGCAACGGTGTCGAGGCTGTCACAGGTGCGGATCCTCTTGACGATGTCGGGGACCTCGTCCTCGTTGGCGTTGAGGATGGCCTCGATGAGGATCTGCAGGGTCGAGTTCCGGGCCTTCATGCTGTCAATCTTTTCCCGGTAGACGCCCTTCCGGCGGTGGTCCGAGTTGGGGTCATACACGCACTCAGTGCCGTAGACGCTGGCGCAGGCAGCGCAGCTGGGCACGGCGCCGTCGCATTTTGATTTCCTCCGACGGCAGGCTATGCAGGCTGTGCTTACACAGCGTCGCTTCTGTGACGCCGCATCGCCGCCCCTTCGCGACGTCTTCTTCTTGTTCGCATGCGGCGCAGAGGAGGAAGAAGAGTTCTCGGGAGGGTGAGTGAGTGAACCGACAGAGGTAGCTGATAGCAGTAGATCTTGGTCATCCATAATGAGACAAGGCAAAAGCTTCTTTTCTCTTTGCCCCTTTTCTGTCGACTAATAGAAAGGACGCCGAAGAAATGGGAGGCGCCGGAGATGCTGGGTCCAAATTTGACGTGGTGCGCGGAGATGTGGGAATCTGGACGGGGACAAGATCCCGGGGGCGGACGGGGTGGAGGGCCGCGGCAGCTGGGTGAACAGCAGGGCCCCACCGGATTAAACAAAGAGCTGCGTGCGAGTGAGACGATGTTGCCCGCGTTGCCGATGAGGGGTCTGGACTAGACCGACGGGTTGAAAAGCAACGTGGAGGCGGAGGGGGTTTGTACGACGTGCGCTGCGGGCGTCTCACCTTCCTTCTCTCGGATCGCCGGTCGATGAGTGAACCCTGTCGTCGAGATAAAGAGGCGGCTGGCGATTGGGCACGCGGGGGGACGCGGCTGGCGCCGACGTCTGATAACGATGCGAGGGCGAGTTGGGCAAGGCAGGCAAGGTGGCTTGGCCGTTTCGGCGACGGTATTTAAAGGCTGGTGAGTCGCCGCTGCTATCGACGACCTCTCCAGTGATACGAGCCGAGTAGCCCGGCTTTGGGCTTGGCTCATACAAAAGCGGCGTGACTTCGTTGGTTCTGCTTCGGGTGCGACCGGACTTTGCGTGTGTACGTTGCGACGGATGAGATAAAAGACACTCTTTCGAGGAAAGTTCTGGGTGGAAAGAAAACCATCAGAACATATGGTCTCATGAGGAAAAAGTCGACTGAGACCAAGCGACCGGGGCGCCAAGCCTCAGAGTAAGGTAGTCAGTCTTTGGGGGGGGGGAACACTCGGGCGCTTCCTGGTTTTTTGCGGTCGCGGGGAAGGATTACGGCGGTATTGCATGCCTTGTTTGGGATACTTACATAATTTACGTACAAGAAAAGGAACGGTTTCTTGGCCAAGGCAGCGTCTGTGTGAGAATCGGGGGGTGGGGGAGCAAATGGCAGGTGGCAGGCAAGGCTCAAGGAAGGCAGGCTGTAGCGCCGTGCGGTGGCCTGGCGTGAGAGAGTTAATGAATCGCAACGCTGGGTTGTCGGAGGTCGAGGGCGGGTAAAAGGTTGCGGGAGGGTAGTCAGTTGCGTCTCTTGGAAGCGGGATGAGAAATGCAAGACGTCTGACTTGACGGGTGCGCCGGGCGTGTGGGATGGGGATGCGCGAGTCCTGGCTCCGATATCCGTCAGACGGCCGATCTGGGGGGGGGCGACCGAGCATGCGGCGGGAGAGGTTCGTCTCGGTGGGGAGAGGGGAGAGGGGAGA